>SNQJ01S0087341.1:5439-33768 GCA_010110895.2 Picea sitchensis
TCTTCATATCCCATTACATTGCTTGAACCCCTTTATATAGTTCTACCATCACCTAAGAACATTCTAGAGGAGGAATCTTCTAGAAGTAGAACCTTATAAGAAGTCCTCTTACATTTATTATATCTAACTACCCATTTATTATATCTAACTACCATAGTGAGCCTTATTTAATAATATAGTGGACCTAGTCCACCTTACATTGAATGGCCTCCACTATTATAACTATGGGCCCTCCGAGCCCCCCCACTACCTCTCTAGATACCTAACAACCTTCCTTTGATAATTCATTTGTTATTGTGTTGTCTTCTTTGTATACATGTGCATATGAGATCCGAGAGAAAACAACCTAAAGTGACCTGACATCAGTAAATTGAGAGGCACCCTTAAAGTAAGTCCATCGTATACCCTATTAAGATCAACTTTTTATAGTAGTAACGTACACTCTACCTATTATCGAGGTATCTAAAAAAAAATCAATGGAAAAAAATAAACTCTTTAAAGAATAAATAAATAAAAACACAATTACAAATTAACCTTTTTTTAAATAATATAAATTAATAAAAAAATTTATTAATAAATAAGGATTGGATATCAAATTAATAATTAATTATTAGAAAATAATTGAATAAATATTTAAAGATAAGTTAATGTTAGAAAAGGGGAGGCAGGTGCGGAAGGGGTTTTGTTCAGCCCTAGAGGACAAATATTGCTAACTATTGTGACTCCACGCCCGCCCAGTCTCCTGCTCTCTTACCTCCACATTAATTTTGCTCACGAAGAAGGCTTGTGAAAGGATTGAAGCCATGCTCCACAACAAGCAAATGCTAGTAGTACTTGTTGCTTCTTCACTTGAGCGCCATTCCTTCTCTGATCATGCACAAACTCTTCTCTTAGCCACAAGAGGAATTCTAGATGGCCAAAGCCCGATTACTTGTCTCTGCCAGCTAAAGAAGAATCTGATAATGCGGTGTTTGTCCTGGGAAGGGAATTTAAAGAGAAGAGGTAGTCTGAGTTCAAAGAAAATCTCCAGCAGACGTAGTGAAGCAGGTAAGGAAGCAACAAACAATGACCACCCAAGGATCATCATAGTCACTAGTCTATCCAAAAGCTGCAATAGAGGATGCTTCAACGATGAAATTATCTGTGGATATAATGAAAGGCTCCATACAATTCTTGGTTACTTCATCGTCAGTATAGACATAGGAGGCGCAACAAAAGGCAGTAATGATAAGTGAAATTACAGATACATGCACTACAGAAGAGACATAAAATCCACCAGCACCAACGATAGTGCAGACAAAGGTTCCAATAGCAAGCATAGAAAGGTTAGAATAGCACGAATGTCTGCTAAAATGGCTCAACGACCAGGTCATGAGAGGTTGGAGGACGAATTGGTGGAAGAAAACTTATCCACCACACAACAATTGGCACTGTGATTGGACTCCCATAGCTCCACACTAAAAATCACCCTAGAAACATTGGCGCAACACCGCACCCTAATCAACCAGCTACAAGACGAGGTCGACTATCTCAGACATCAAGGGGAACAAATGGAGGCAATGCATGAAGCCAGAACACACAATTCTACAGAGCAAAGCCAAAATGAGGAGACTGGGAGCAGGGAAGACCCAGTTCTGCCCGACCTAAATGTAGCCCTAGAACCACCACCAGAAGAAGAACGGGGTTCAGAGGAAGATCGTCTATAAGCAAAGCAATAAGGATTTCCCAATTTTGTAAAAATGGCGTAAATTAATCTTATCGAGAGATAGTTTTTTTTTGATAAGTCTAATAAGGATAGACTACAACAATAGAATCTATGGAAAACTCTTTGTAGTAAGCTTTTGATGAAATTTTGTAGCTGGTCTCCTATACCAGCACCCTCTTTTGTACTTTGCAACCTCGATCGCGCCCTTTATATATAAAAAAAAATATCAATTTTTGTAAATAAAAAAAAAAGTAATGTTAGAAAAGATAGAATTCAAAATTGGAGAAATAAGTTAATATAAAAGATAATTATAAATGAATGAATGAAGAAATCAACGAAAAAGTGTAAAATGAAAAATTGAATTATAAATGAATGAAGAAATCAACGAAAAAGACTAAAATGAAAAATTGAACGGAAACTTGTGCAAAATAAATTAAGGAATGGGAGAATGAAATTGAAATGAATATGAAAAAATAACGGGGGGAAAGTAATTAAACCAAGATTAATTTACTAATATAAGGGATATGTTAACCCAAGATTAATTATGAATATAATGGATATGAAAATCCAGATGTAAAATGATATAATTATTAAAAATTAAAATAAATCAAAATGATATAATTATTAAAAACTAAATTAAATCATGTTATATTAAAGAAAAAATAATATTATGAGTAACAAAGATGTTAAAAAAATTGTGGAAAGTTATTATAGTTAGAGTGAAAGAAATAAAAAGAAAAATAGGAGGGATTTTTATTAAATATTTTTTAATTAAAAGAAATAATGGGGTTAAATGAAGAGGATAAAATAAATTATGAGAATGGTGGAGGGGCTCAGGTTTGTTAGTGAAGAAGATGGATGATGGGCTTCCAAGAGTGGTTGCGTTTATGGTTAGTTTCGACATTATGTCCCTCTTCACTAAAATCCTTGTTTTAGAAGCCCTTGTCCTCATCCCAAAATTAGTTGACCCAAAAATCTTAAATCTAATTAAGGTTTGTCTTACTTCTACTTTATTTAGTTTCAAAAATAAAAAATATGAACAATTTGAAGGCACAACAATGGGATCATCTGTATCCCCCGTAGTGGCAAACATTTTCATGGAACACTTTGAAACATTATCCCTCAATAGCTTCCATATCAAACCCAAATGTTGGTTTCATTTCATGGATAACACCTTCATCATTTGGCCCCATGGCCATTCATCCCTCACATAATTCTTTGACCATGTTAATAGGTTACCTCCCCACATAAACTTTACCATGGACACGCAATAGGATAAATCGCTTCCATTTCTAGTTGTTATAGTCATCTCGTAGTGTAATAGCTCCTTATCCCACCAAGTCTATTGAAGGAAGACTCATTCCAATAGTTATCTTCATGCTCAATCCCGCCACCACCTTATTCAAAACTCCATTGTTCTTAAAACTCTTATATCCAATGTTGTCCAATTTTTTTACCCCCATAATCTAAACAAAGAAAGATCCATCCTCACTAACACCTCCAAGGCAATGGCTATTCTTGATCTAAATTGGATCCTCACCCAAAATATTTTGTAAAATTGAAATTAACTTGTAATCATTATTTTTATTCTATTTTTTTTTTTTTAAATGGGAAGTGGAAACGAACCATGTGACGGTTGGCCTTTCAAAGGTAGCACATTAAAATAATGAAGGTTGTAGCAAAGAGAGAAGCCGTGGGGGAGATGCAAGGAGAAAGAGGGAAGGACAATAGCATAAGTTAGAGTTCGAAGAGGGTAGCCTACTTGAGGTTGAGTGGATGAAGGAGTTAATGTGTTTGTTCACTCTAAGCGAAGGTGTCTTTGAGCCATGGCCTGCTGTAATGTTAGCTTTCACAGTGAGTAAGAATACACAGAATATGGGTATAGCTCATCCATTTGTAATTTCTTCTGAGCATAATAAAAATCCCATTTAAACGTTAATATTTGTGAGTTGATGCAGTTTGTTCTTTGGGTATTTTTGCTATGATTTACAATGATCTATACATTCTTCGTTGAAGTATATTTTCAGCCTATAACACTTGTTCACATAATTTATTGTTGGTTGGGTGTTTTTCTTTTTCCCACTGGTTGTGCACATCATTTTTTTTCTCATTGGATGTTTTATCCTTTGCTTGGGTGAATTCAGATATCCCCAGGC
The DNA here is from genome assembly GCA_010110895.2 of Picea sitchensis. Taxonomy (NCBI): domain Eukaryota; kingdom Viridiplantae; phylum Streptophyta; class Pinopsida; order Pinales; family Pinaceae; genus Picea; species Picea sitchensis. Next base: position 9,301 of record SNQJ01S0087341.1, read on the forward strand.
TTATTGTTTACTACCTAGGAAAATTCAAAGTCCCTTGGGCATTTTGTTTACTACTTGGGAAAATTTAGAAACCCCCATATGTTTTTATCTGATGTTGTGTTACTGTGTACCTAAAATCGCCCCTGGTCATTTTAATCTAATGTCAAGTGCCTAAAATATCCTTGTAAATTTTTCTCCATTTCCAGATGACTACATTTGTCCACTGAGCATATTTCCTCATTGTTGGGTTGTGTGAAAGATTCTTTGGTCAACTGATGTGAGTTTAGAGGGAATTTTGGATTTTAAAATAGTCTAGTTTCTTAACATTAACACCTTAGCGTCACCTCCATGTTTCATTTAATTTTAAGCATGTACAGTTATTACGCTTGAACAATGAGCAGTGCAATAAATTCATTCTCATCCATGTTGATGAGAAAAACATGTCATAAGCCCACCATTTATAGATTAAATGGTATCAAAGGTGGTTTGTTAGAGACCTTGAAGCAATTTCCATGGGCAAAGCCTTGAACAGGGTGAAACTGGAAGAGTTGAGAGACTTCATTAGGAAAATTCAAGAGGAAAGTCAATATTGGAGATAGAGAGCAGATGAGCTAGAGAAAGAGCTTTCCAAGCGCCGGGACTCCTTCACCGCCATCAGGGAAAAATTAGACAAGCGCATATTGCAGCTCTTGCAGCTAGGGGAGAAATTCATTGAGCTAGATGATTGGCAAGAGGAGAGGTTCCGCAAGGTCACTTCTCACCTATACCGTGACTTGGAAGTGAAGGAAGAGGCCTTGAAGAAGTTAGGAGAAACTATCCAAGAGACCAAGCAATCCCCTTCCATTGCCATTGACAGAGGAAAACATGGTAAACTCACCTTCCAATACCCTTGGTGACTTTGAGAAGCACACTAGAGGCATTGTTTCCAAGATCATGAGTAAAATGGGCTATGATGGCCAAGGGCTAGGAAAGGAAGGTCAAGGGATTTGATTCCAATTGTAGCTCAATAGAGGCCTAAGCATGAAGGCCTAGGATTCAGTGGAAAATAAGCCAACACGAGTGCAACTCAAACCACTTTCTTCAAGGCAAGAGGAACTGAAAAATAACCCATGTGCATCAAGCTACTCAAATATGCTTGTAGAAGCTTGGAAGAGGGAAACAAAGAGATGATTATGCCATCTATATTTGCTCCAATTCTTGGGAGACCAAGCAACCAAGCTAGTAAGCATCATCAAAGACAAAAAAAAGTATGGCTTAGTTTGTTGTTGTTGCAAGAAAATGCGTCATAAGGTTAGCGATTATTGGCAGTCTAGAAGGCCAAGCAGCCCATGCAATAACTATTTCCGATATTGTATATTGAATGAAATTTGGGAGGCCAAATGTTGGAGCCTTCACCTAGAACTCCATCCCAAGAACCGAACAACCAAGAAGAAATATTGGAGATTTAAGGTCAAGGGGAAAGAGGAGTTGTTTTCACTTGCAACCCAAGGAGAAACAGATGTCCAACGAACTATTGCAAGAGTGAATGTCATCCACATCTATGAGAAGGACAACAAGGTTATCTCAAAGGAAGCCCCTATTCAACTCTTATATTCCATCCCATAGTGGAGGCATCCTTTCTTTGATATTTTCCGGAGTCTTCTTGATGATAGGAGAAGAAAAAGATTCAAGGAGTTGAAGCTTTGGGGGACCAAAAAATTGGAAATGGGGAGGTGTGATCTGAATTAAATCCTCACCCAAAACATTTTGTAAAATTGTATTATACTTGTAATCATTATTTTTATTCTATTTTGTCTTGTTTTGGTAAAATGGGAAGTGGAAATGAACCATGTGATAGTTGGCCTTCCAAAGGTAACACATTAAAAGAATGAAGGTTGTATCAAAGAGGGAATTTATGGGAGAGATGAAAGGAGAAAGAGGGAAGGACAATAGCATAAGTTAGAACTCAAAGAGGGTATCCTGCTTGAGGTTCAGTGGAAGAAAAAGTTAATGTGCATGTTCACTCTAAATGAAGGTGTCTCTGAGCCATGGGCTAATGTAATGTTGGTTTTCATAGTGAGTAACAATACTCAGAGTCTGTGTACAACTCACCCATTTGTAATTTCTCCTAAGCATAATAAAAATCCCATTTAAACGTTAATATATGTGAGTTAATGAATTTTATTCTTTGAGTATTTTTGCTATGAGTTATAGTGATCTATACATCCTCCATTGAAGTATAATTTCAGCCTATAACACCCATTCACATAATTTATTTTTGTTTGGGTGTTTTTCTTTTTCCCATTGGTTGCACACATCATTTTTTTTTTCTCACTGGGTGTTTTATCCTTTTTCCCGGGAGAATTCAGAGATCCCTGGGCCTATTGTTTACTACCTGGGAGAATTCAGTGAGCCTTGGGTATTTTCTTTTACTACTTGGGCGAATTTAGAAACCCCTAGACGTTTTTATCTGATGTTGTGTGAGTAAAATAGCCCTTGGTCATTTTTATCTTATGTCGAGTGCCTCAAATCGCCCTGGGAATTTTTATCCATTATTGGATGACTAAATTTGTCCACTGAGCATATTTACTCATTGTTGGGATATGTGAAAAAGTCTTTGGTTAGCTGGTACGAGTTTAGAGGGATTTTTGGGTTTAAAAAAAATCTAGTTGCTTAACATTAACACCTCAACATCAACTCCATGTTTCATTTAATTTTAATCATGTACATTGATTACTCTTGAACGTTGAGAAATGAAATAAATTTATTTTTCATCCATGTTGATGAGATGGCTAGGTCACATGCCTTGTTAGCTCTAGAATTCGACTCAAGACTGCTATTGAGTCAAGCCTAGCACACCATGATTTAATGGTTTTTAGGAAAAGGTTTGGGAAAAATTTGAGAGTGGTAGGATCAACGATTGGCTTCAATAAGGTTCAGAATTAGGCTCTATGTGCCAACTTTATATGTGCAACATATCAGGCTAATAGATCTTATATCAATGATAATGTTATAAAGAAGTGAAATGAGGCAATGTGAGGAAACAAAACTGTAAGACAATCAAAGAACACCCTGATCTTTAATATATCTAATAGTGGAGGAATAACTCAGTATTCAGAAACCCTTTCTAAATCCTAATTAAAGACTCGAATAAGTATGTGGAAAAGATGACAACATACCCTATACTGCAGCCCTCTCAACACAGAAAATGCATACATATATCCTATAGTAGCATAGCTTATTCCAATAGAATAAAAAAAATGGTTTACATAGAAATAAGAGGTCAAACTGTCCATACACTTTATTATCAGTTGAAATCCTTACATAGAAGTCTGATGGACTGTTATTGCACAATTTGTACTTTGATAGAAGAAGAGGAAAATGGAAAGCAAATTGGCGAAATGAGAGACAATCCTATCACCGTCACATCAATAGGATGTCTCTTTCTATTTAGGGTGGTAGGCCCAAGGGAGACGTCCCCGATGAACTGGGGTTTTGAGACAGCAAGGGAAAGGAGCTAGGTAAAAGGTCCTCTCTCACAAGTCAACATCGATCAAAAAGTCTGTTTTAAATAACTAGTCAAGATGCAATATGCCAGAAGTGTACTTGCCCAGAACAAAGCAACAGGAAAATTGTATATTTGCAAGAGCACTTGTTGGTTAGCACTTCATAAAACCATTGACTTTCTTAAAAAAGGCAAGTTTTTTTAATATAATGAAGTAAACAAAAATCTTATAACAACAATGTATATAGAGAAATACTTCACATAAAATGTCTTAAGACAAGCTTCAAAATGACTAAAAACCATTAACCATTGAAGTCATATCATTAGCATTTGATAGAAGTACATAAGACAAACTATAATTCATCCTTTACAATTGCTTTCTGAGATTTTAATGCTGCATTAAATGGCTTTAACTTACTTTAATAACAACAAAAAGTAGGTTAGTATATCAAGCTATTCTAGGGTTAGAAAGTGTTAGTAGGTTGTTTGAACAATATGTTTTGAAGGTTTGTTTGATCAAAAACTCAATGGAGGTATTATACTAGTGCTTTCTTAGGGAAAATAGAGTCAATAAAGTGGATGAAAAATGTTGAAGGAAAAAGATGATAATGGGAGAGCCAAAGACAAGATGATTTGATGGATGAAGTGTTGGTAAGCCAAGGCTTCAACCACCAAATCTTAGGGGAAAATGACTACTAAGGTGTAGGTAACCCTAGGCCTTAGTAGATTTTCCTCCCTCTTTGACTCAAAGAATGAATCAAGTGACATATAAGATGAAGCAACAAGTGCTAGGGTGTTGTAATGGCAAGGCCCTTAGCAATGGCTTCAAGAAAAATGACTCCTTGACACAATCTAGTAGGTGGATAGCAATTGAGATAAGGACAATAACATGTGCTTAATATCCTAGGGTTTTAAGCTAGAAATTTCATAATATTTAGCAAAATGAAAAGTAAAAATACTATAACCATTCAAATGCAAGAAGTTGCATAATTTTACTTACATTCACCAAGAATAATCTAGCACATCACCTAGTTGTAAACTTTCCACCAAGAAAATGCCAAAAAACACCAAGAATATCCTTCCTTCAACAAGTGTGTACTAAATTTCAGTCATAAAACCCTAATCAGGGCACAAATTTTAGACCTCACAAGTGTGAGTGAAAGATGATAAAAAATAAGAGGCAAATTCCCCTTATTTATACAATACCAAAGACCAAAATTAGGTCAAAAAGGCTGACATGGCTAGTTACAAATAATATCCAGTTTTTACTTTAAATGACACAAATAAACCCTAAATCAAGTTGATAAGGTGACATCATGCCCTTTTAGGGTGACGTTGGGCCCTTTTTGGGAAAATTTGGCTTCCTGGAGCAAAATGTTAGGCTTTCTTGGGCCTCAGGAACCTGCCACATGTGTGGATGATGTCATGGGTGACCTGGGTGACATCATGGGCCTTCCAACACCTACATCATGGTGGAAAAGGCACAACCCCCCTAGGTCTAGGCCTGCCAAAATTCCCCTGGTGAAACGTCCTCCTCTCTCTCTCTTGTGCAATCCTCTAATCTGTCCCTGCCCCCTGTTGGGGTCTCAACATCCATCTAGTGGGATTTAAGCTCCATGGAGGTCCGAACTAATCATCTCCCCATGTGTACATGTCCATCGGGTGTGGCCTTGCAACATCAAGAAATACTCCCTCCATGGGATCATAAGTCACATGGATCATAGCAATGCCAATCACATCTAATCATCAAGTTATTAAACATGTGCATAAAACACACTTTACTGAGACAAGTGCTCAAATACATTATACTAATCTGCAACCCAAGTTTGGAGGAAATGCTAGGACGTCCTATTGGGCTAATTCTCATTGGATGTGGGATATTTCCAGGGAAAATCAATCTAGGCCATGTTGAGTGGATGAGGTGGTAAGGGATGTTTGGGTAAGGGGTGCAGTGAAAGTAGGGAAATGTATGGCTTACCTGTAGTTGCCTTTGAAGAGGGTGAGTTGTACCTATCATGGATGCAAGTGTTTCCAAGCCCATTCATGCCTTTTATCTTTTATTCTTATTTCTTTTTTCTTTCAAGAGGCTAGTTAGGGGACACTGCCCTGGCGTGGTGACTAGAGGTGGCAATGTTACCCACAAGCATTTCACTGATATGAGAAGGTTGGCTCATGGTGAGACCCCCTTTCTCTTGGCTATGCCACTAAGAGCCACTACCCTGGTGTAGTGACTAGTTGTTGGTAGTGTCATATCTCTATATGCCCATGGACCTAATAGGTTGGCTCATGATGAGATCCCTTATCCTCTAACTAGGTCTTGTTTTATTATTTTTAAAGGGTCGCTCTGTTTCTTACTGAGAATCTTTTTATTGATTTCTCGAGGATCCCTGGGCGAATTATCCCAAGGTTTCATTCTTTTGGCTCTTATCTTTTTCCATATACTTTTACCCTCTGGGCCGTTAGCCCCTTCTTCCCATAAGGTAAGGTACAACCCTTAGATATTTGGCCAACCCAATGCCTGGATCAATGTAATGGGATCGATGAGAGGGAAAAAGATGAAAAGTGGTAAGTATGGTGGGAGCAGACGATGGCCTTTCATGAATCCTCCCAGTGGAAACTCAAACCCTATGGGTACCATCTTACTAGGGCATTCTATCATTCCCCCCAGGTTTGGTCAAGTGGAAAAGAATAAGATCCAAGCATCCGTTAGAAACAAAAAGAATTAAATGCACATAATCAAAGGTTTTTAGGATCAAAGTGACACATACCATGATACCCAGACTCATTACCTCATGGAGAAAGATCCATTTTTGTTGCAGGACCAGGCCGAGGTGATGGATGTTGTTGCTGCTGACAAAGCGGAGGCGCTGAAGAATGAAAGGATGGGCCCTCCAAGGCCATGCTCAAGTCGATCTGGCTCTCGACACTCCATGTCTAGGACCTGTGGGCCTCAAGACATAATGTCCTTAGTTATCCCTAGGTTAGGGGATAACATGGACAAAAAGGTTTTAAAAAGAGTACATGAAATTCCAATTACAGAGATCGAACCTCTATGTTGCTCACTCTCAGTTCCTCAGACTGAATTCCTCCTCTTTTACATATGATTTTCCATGAGATTTATAGATATATGAGATAGCAACTAGATCCTCAAAGTTTGGATCTGATCTACTCAAAATAGACATAGATGACACCTCCTAGGGTCGAATTTTCACTTAGTCATATCAACAAGATTACAAACAATTTGGAAAATCAGTCCCATACCTAAAATCTAGGGTTTGACATTTAAAGCATTAAATACATTCAAATAAAATCAAATCTTTGAGTATATTGAGAAAAACTATACTCTGTGAACATCCATGTGTCTTCATGACTTGACATCTCCTCATGGCATATGTAGAATCGAACTAAGGGTTGATTGTCCCATTTCACAACATATGGCGAATTTATGAAAAATAGGGCTGCAAAATCACTTCATATCTCCCAAACCATAATAGTTGTGTAAAATATGAGAGAGGTTTTTTATATGAGATTGTTCTTGAGAAAACAATCTTTCAGTTTTTCAAAATACCTCTCCATATCCTCGTTATTTGTGCCCAAAGTTGACGACTAAAACAGGAAATTCCAAAATTTTCAAATCTGAAAAATGAGTTGTAAAGATCTGCTTGTATCTCCCAAAAAGTGATACCTATGTAAAAACTGAGAAAGGATTTTGTATATGAGCGCGTTCTTGAGAAAATCCTCTTTTTTTTTTCACAAACTCCTCATTTTTTGGTCAGAGATGAATTTTTAACTTGACTACAAAAAAAATCATTTCCATAGTTTCTTTTCTCCTTTTTTCATACAAGACTGCTCCAAAAATCTTTGTTGATGATAAAAAATGGTGTATGAAGGACAAAAAATGTTTAAATGCATCCCTTATAATCAGAAAACCATCTCCAAAACCCAAAACTATGTCATTTTCTTGAAAACAGGCTGTTGCGGGAACTTCCCATTAAGCTTGTTTCAAAACGTCAATTTCAAGCTTCAAAACCTCTAGTAAAATGTAATGATAGCCAAAATGATATAGTAAGGCGTTATCTTGATTATATAGGAAAAACATGAATCTTTAAGACCAAAATTTTACCATGCAAATATCAAAGCTAACAGGCCCAACGTTTATGGATCAATTCTATCTCCTAAATCAATAGAGCTTTATGTTATGTTATCCTTGCCTCTTCCCCTCAATGCCAAATTTCACTCCCTTACATTCACAATTTTTTTATTATCATATTTCTAAGATCTTAGCTAAAAATAATATCAAAACTTATATCAAACATCGCAAAACTCTTGAGCGAGTTTTCAAAAGTGTCAAGGACAAATCCGATCCTCTTTTATCTTAAGGTGTTAACTAGATTCATTGTTCTTGTGGCAAATCCTATATTGTTCGAACTGGAAAATCAATCCAAAGTCACCTCAAAGAACATAGCATGGATAATCATCATAATAATCTTACTAAATCAACCATTGTGAAGCATTCCCATAATACCAAACACCTCATGCACTTTAATGACACCAAAGGGTGAATCCATGAATCTTGGTCACACTTTTTGGCAAGGAACCACGTGTAAAGAGTGAAATCAAAACCTCGATCGAGGTACTTTTTAATCCTTTGATCCAACTATAAAACCCCAATCAAGAACTTTTTTTTTTAACAAAATCGGTTATGGGGTTTTTTTATTATAGAAGAGGCAGAGGGGGCTGCCAACCCTTACAGATTCAAAAATGAGCTATTTCTCAGGGTGCATATTCTTACTAGTGCACCTTACATTCCTGATACTATTACTTGAACATCTAAAATTCTTGATACAATCTTGAAGCAATACATGCCGGAGGCTACCTCTACTAAAACTTGACCAACAAACAGGCTTTGAAAACCCCAATCAATCCTGTGACTTGCAGCCTAGCATCCTTTGCAGGGTTAACGGACTGTCTTGGAGGAGACTTCAGCCGTGGCATCCGAAATCTTGCCAAGGGCAGAGGTGATCCCTTCCACCTTTCGTTCCAGCGCAACGAGCCTTTTCCCAAGATCACCCATCAAATTTGCAGCATCTTTCAGACCAGCTTGGAGTTCGTCCGATAGGTCATCTTTAATGTCCTGCATCTCAATTGCTAGCATTTTCCACTTGTGCTTTGCTGTAGAGGCCTTGATGCTCTCCAGCTCAGACCTGAGGAGCTCGATTCGTTCCTGAGGTGAGAGGCTCGGCTTGGATGCAGAGGCCTTATCCATCGCGCTGAAGAATAGGAGCAAGAGGAGGCCGAAGGGGAGCGAGAAAACACAATAGATGGAAACTGGATGAGCAGACTGCCTCTTAAGAAGGAGAAACGGGTCTCTTCCCCGAGGGTCCGCCCAGCCCGAGCCGGATTGCAATCTCAGGTCTGAGGGAAACTCGTCCGGCGGCATGATGACGGAGATAGGAATCTGCTGGTACTTCAGGAAGATCACGTGGTAATTTAGAGATCGGGAACCGGAGGGTTTAGGGGATGGCGTGAGAAGACGTCTCTTCATTTACCTTTAATTGTCCTTTGCACAGATAGGAACCGATATTTGCTTGAACATCCGCTTGACCATTTAGATTTCTGAGCACGTGATGGATATGAGATTCCTTGAATTGACTGAGAAGGATGGCGGATTTCCTGTACAGCTGGGCTAAGGAGCAATCCTTAGGCGTTTTTTTTAAAATGAGAGTTTCCAGGACCTGTTTGGAGTCACCGAAAATTCTAATTGATTCGATTCTCAGATTTAATGCCTGGCGAAGACCTTGCCACAGCGCGAGAAACTTCGCTTGATTGTTGGTAGCATGGCCTAGCCCCCAAGCGTACACTGTGTGAATGATGCCTGAAGGGTCAAGGATGGTTCCCCCACCTCCTGCCTGACCCGGATTGCCTTTCGAGGCCCCGTCGAAGAAGAGGCACCATTCATTGAGAGACGACCTCCAAAGTAGAAAATCCTGCTCCTCCAGCCTTATTTCCCAACTCCTGATAGGGGTTAAAGGGGTAAGAATGTTTCCAAAATGGTTTGTGCTGAATTCCTTGATCCAATTTTCTTCCTCCCCCGTGAGAGGGACAGAGTTCCTTAAATTAGCCTTTCCTTTTAAAGCTTCTGACAACAGCGTTCTAGCTTGGATGGCTACCTGGGATGGCAGTCTACAAGTTTCATTGAAAATCCTGTTATTTCTTTCTAACCAAATTTTCCAGCAGGCGAATTTTGGAACCCACATCCACACTGTTTTTAGGAGGTGTTTTTTGTGTAGGTTAAAAGGGGACAGAGACTGCCAGTTGTGTAAGAAATCAGTGGCCGAGGAGGGAAGGCGAGGCAAGGCTTCACCCAGAAGATGAATCCAAACTTCTCTAGAGTAATCACATTCAAAAAGGAGGTGCTTGGGGGTTTCTTCGTTGGCTTTACATAAGGGACATCGGGAGGGGCCCTCCCAGCCCCTCTTTTTGAGAATACTGAAGGTAAGAATGCTGTTATGGGTTAAGGCCCAAGCGAAATGGTCCACTTTTGGGAGAGAGGGGAAGTTCTAGAGTGCTTGCCACCGGCCAGGGTTTGGAGGGACCCAGGGAGAGTTTAAGACTGCCTTGTAACCTGCTGCAGCTGAATAGTTCATAGTGGGGGATCCCCATCCTCGCTTGTCTCTGTAGTTGGCCCCTACTGGGGATTTCCCATGGAGATACTCTAGCAGAGTCATAGCTTCTTCATGGAGATCCTCCGGATAATGCCCTAAATTCCAATTGTGCCAGGAGAGATGGGGGTCACTTTTCCAAAGGGAGATATCCCAAAGAGTCTTACGATTGTTGGCTGATAACCACTCCCCAATGTTCTTAATATCCAGGAAACCTTTGAGCGGAGGATGGCCAAGAATGGAGTCCTCCATTATGCAAATTTTTGCCCCGTTACCCGGGATCCAAGTGAGATTGGATTGAAAAAAGGCAAGAGCTCTAAGGCAGAGAAGGAAAATTGGGGATCCTGTCGTTCCTTTGGTAGGCCTCTCTAAACATCGATCTCGGTCTCCTCGAAAATATTTTTTCCTAAGGACTTGCTTGGACCAGGTTCATTTTCCTGTGATCATTTGCCAGAGTAGCTTACCTCCCATGGCTAAATTGTGAACAACAACATCCCGAATGTTCAGGCCCCCTTCGAGCTTGGGCTGCTTGATCTTGGACCAGTTAATCAGGTGGAACTTTCTCGAATTATTCTTACCTCCTTCCCACAGGAATTTTCTCAACAGAGCATCTATCTTGTTTGAAATTGTCTTGGGGGCTATTAGGACTGAACACTGATAAATAGGAAGACTTGAAAGGACAGAATTCATGAGCTCTACTTTTCCTGCTCTGTTTAGCCAGTTGGCCCCCCAGGCTTGGATTTTGTATTTGATTTTGTCCACCATAGGCAGCCAATGTGCCACCAGAGCCCGGCCTTTGAAGATCGGAATCCCGAGGTAGTTGAAGTTGTCCCAAACTGTGAGGCCTTCCATATTAAGGATGCGCCCAATTTGTTGCATTTCCTGAGGGGTGCAGTTCCATCCGTAGATCTTGCATTTGTTATAGTTGATTTCGCTGCCAGAACAAGATTTATAGAGATCTAATTCAGTATTGAAGCTCCGGGCTGATTTAATGTTGGCCGCTCCAAGAAGCAGCGTATCATCTGCGAACTGAGCGTGGCTTACTTCTTTGGTGGAAGGGGTGATTTGGATTCCAGGAATAGATCTGTTGACGAGGCAGCTTTGAAACTGATAGCTCAGCACAACAGCTTGGATAACATAAAGCATAGGGGACATAGGGCAACCTTGTCTGAGCCCCCGAGAGGCTTGAAAAAATTTGGCTGGGCGACCGTTGATTAATGGGGCGATCCAAGGTGCAGCAATGCAGGCCTTTATCCATCCTATGAACTTTTGAGAGAAGCCGAATTTCACCATTACTGTGAACAGGAAATCATGACGAACCCGGTCAAAGGCGTTAGCAAGATCCAACTTGACTACCATTCCTTTCTCTCGTTTTTTACAGCTTGTATGAATGGCTTCCTGAACGAGAATTATATTGTCCAGGATTTGTCTCCCATGGACAAAGCCGCCTTGGTTTTCCGGGATCAGCTTTGGGAGGATTTTCTTAATCCTGTTTGCAATTATCTTTGTAATAATTTTATACCCGGTGTTGCATAGCGAGATTGGTCTGAACCTGTTGAAGGTCTTTGCACCTTTTTCTTTTGGTATGAGTGCGAGAAATGACGAATTGGTGCTTCCTCCCAATCTATTGTAGTCCTGAGACTTCCTGACCATTTTGCAAAGATCTTTATGAATGATATCCCAACACTGAGTAAAAAAACGAGCAGTAAATCCATCTGGCCCCGGGGCCTTGTCAGGGTGCATATTGAAAACCACTTGTTTGATTTCCTGATCGCTGATCGACCTGTTCAACGCATGATTCTCATCCCCAGTTATCAGATTTGGCACCTCTGAGATCGAGTAGGCGAGAGGGTTCAAATCATCCGTCAATGTTGCCGAATAAAGATTTTTGAAGTGGATATGGGCGGCTTCCTTTATGTTGTGTGCATCTCTGTATACTTGCTCCTGCATATGGATTTCCTCTATGGAGTTATAGTTTATTCTGGATTGGGTATGCTTGTGAAAAAAGGCTATGTTCTTATCGCCGTCCTGAAGCCAAAGCGCCCTGGACTTCATCCTCCAATAAATTTCTTCTTCTCGGCAAGTTTTGTGCAGCTTGCTTTGATTGTCAACTTCCTGCTGAAGGAGGGTTTGGGTGATAGTGGCCTCTTCCATAACCTGTTGATGTAGCTCCAATGTTTCCTGGGCTTGTCTCCTTTCCTCCATGGGAGAGGCTAGTGTTTTGGTCCAGAGCTTAAGAGCTGCTTTAAGGCGTCTGAGTTTTTCCTCCCACACAAAGAAGGGAGAGCCTGTGACAGGGGTTTTCCATGAGAGCTGAACTAAACTGAGAAAGTCGCTTTGAGCTGGCCAGAGGGGGGAGAACTTGAATGGGATGGGGCCCAGCGCAGCACTTGGACGAATAGAGAGGGCAATGGGTTTATGATCAGAGGTATAGTGAGGTAGGAGTTTGGATGAGGCTCTCAGCCCTAAAGTGAGGAAGGAGGATTGGAGGAGAAAACGGTCCAATCTGGCGGCTATGTGGCCAGGGCCAACTCGTTTATTTGACCAAGTGAATTTGCCATTAGTGGGAGGGATATCTTCCAACTCCCAATCTGCTATCAGATCTTCGACCCATTCTCTGGAGGGGTCCCGAACAATTGAACCCCCTTTCTTCTCAGCCATCGAGAGGGTGACGTTTAGATCCCCTGCCAATACTAAGTTCTCGGTATGATGGCTATTAAGAAAAAGTTGTAGAGAGTCCCAACAATCTTTTTTCTCATTGAGTAATACAGGCACATACAAATTGAATAGACTTACTTGGTGTCCGGAGTCTTTATGGATCAGCTTGGTGAAAAGCCAATGAAGTGTACCGAATTCTTCCTTGAGCTCCAGTTTTGTCGAGTCCCAGAAGGTCGCTAGCCCCCCGGAGGCTCCTCTTGCGCTGACTGCTTTCCCTGGACCTTTCTTCCAAAACGTGGGGCTTATCCTTAGGAGGTCGGCGTCCTCCATTTTCGTCTCCTGGATCAGGAGGACTTCTGGTCGCTCCAACCTTACTATGTCCCGTAAGGCTTCTTCTTTCATTTTGCTTCCTATTCCTCGGCAGTTCCAGGAGACGTATTGCATTATTTCAGCGGTGGGAGGGGGGGTCCACCTTTCGGTGTTTTCCCTGGCTTAGCTCCTGATCTTGTGTGTGTCATATCCGGGATAGTGTGCTGGGTGCCTAGGGCCACTTCCTTATTAGCTTGCTCTTCTTTTCTTTTTTTTTCTAACTTTCTTCCTCGCTTTGGCTGCTCCGGAGAGCCTTTTGGGCTGCTAGCTTCTTCTGCTTCCTCCTCCAGAATGTCCAAGTCTTCATGTGAGGTCCGACTAATGTGCTCGTTGTCAAGAGTGCGTGACTTGGTGGGCGACTTTGGTGCAGGGGTGGCCGATGGAGAGATTTCATTTCCAGTTGTTGCTGGAGCGATAGGGGGGGATTGGGGGGCTTCTGGAGCATTGTGGGAGGGTTGACCTTCCTTTAGAGGTTCCTGAGTCCTTTTTTCTTTGCCTCTGGTGTTATTCGATTTTTTGCCTCTTCTAACTTTCTGCCATCCTTCGGCATCCTCTTTCCCATTAGATTGGATTTTAGGGCAATTCCTTTGAAAGTGGCCATGCTCCTGACAGTTTCTGCATTTGAAGGGTAAGTGCTCGTAGTCAAGTTTCTGAAAGTGGGTCCAAGTACCGATCGAGAGCTTGACTGCTTCAGGCAGCCCTGCTTCCAGGTCTACCTCCACACATATTCTGGCACAACTGTACTGTCCGCGGTTGTCAGCTTTGTCTATGTACCTACCCACTCCATTCCCTATCCGTTGTAGAGATTTTGAATCCCAGCAATGCATCGGGAGGTTAGGTAACCTGACCCACACCGGCACTTCTTTGGGCGTGTCCACCATGGGGTCAAAATCCGGGGTCCATTTGTTCAAATAAAGACCCTGCGAGCCCATGAAATAGGGGCCGTTCTTGAAAATTAGGTCGCGGTCCTCTTCAGAAATAAATTCAAATACGAAATATCCTCTCCCGACAGGGTAGCAGGTAACCCCATGTGCCAGATTTGGTTTCCAGTTGCGTTGGATCCAATCATCAGTGGTTTTGGAGGACGGCCATAGGCCCATGAACTGCCCCACGAGGCCACGCTGGGCCAGAGCCAGGGCGATCTGCATAGGTCTTTCTTCAGGAAGAGCTATTTCCGGAATATCCTCAAGCTTCTTGATGAATTTCGGGATCGCTGGAGCCGTCGTTTTCTTCCCGCAGCTGTTAACCAGTCTCGTGAATGCCTCTTTGCACGGGATCGGCGGACGAGGGGCCGACCCCCCACTCCCTGGCGCCACCATTGGACCTCCCAGCCCGATCACGCTGCTAAAACCCTAGCTCGCAGAGAGGTACCGGATGCATGATTTTTATCGATCGGTCAAAGTAAATTTTTCACCCCAATCAAGAACTTAATAAAACCATCGATCGGAGTTTTTATCATGCGCTCTTAGAACATTGATTGAGGGTTAATTAAATCGTCAATCAAGGGTTAGGATATTGGACAAGCTAATAGCTCAATCAAGAGTCAAGAGATAAATCAAGCTCTTATTTTTATAAATAATGAAAAAAGCAAGTCCATGGGTCTATTTTTCCACATTTCACATACCATAAAGGCATTAAGGAGCTCAATCCAACCTTCAAGCTCAACCCATATTTTGACCACCTACTTACACAACTTATAACATGGAAACTAACCCAAGAGGTAAGCAATTTTTTAAAATAAATTATAAAATTTATTTAATTAAACTTTAAATATGATAGCAGTTATGTTGCCGATTTTTTTAGTTTTTTGTTTAAATTGTATCAACTAGAACTTTATGCTACTGGATTTATTTTCAATCATGTGTTGGTAAGTAGAAATGTTGCCAGATTTTTTTCAATCCTTTGGTAACACGTGAAAGATTGAAAGCAATCTATTGATACATGGTTGAAAATAAAACTGACAATGTGAATGTTGCTTGTTTTTTCTTTCAATTTATTTATTTTCAAATAATTAACTGACAACATAAACGTTGCTTGTTTTTTCAAACATGTGTTGGAAAGCATAAATGCTACCAAATTTTTTCAATCCTTTGATAATGCACGAAGGGTTGAAAATTACTGACCAATTCATTGTTGAAAAATAGCATCAGTAAAACACTACAAGTCACATGTTACTAAGTAGATACAGAATGGAAACTTGAAAGAAAACCACCCTACTAATGACCTATTAGCACCTAAGGTTTGAAGATCATGTGCACTACACAATTTGGTAATGTGTGCATGCTACAATTCAACAATGTGCACGCACTGAAACATATGCACAAAGCAACACCATATTTTAGAGTTTGCACCAACCAATGATTAATTGTGCGTGCCAAGCCCTTTTTGTATTGTGTGCACCAACCCATTTTGTACTACACACAAGAACATAAAAGAGAGTGTATGTAGACCGAATATGAGTGTATCTTTTAGAAATCATTATAACTGATTTTATAACAACTCGAATGATTGTGTTAAAGTTATGGATGAGTTGGCAAGTTAGTTATGGTTGTCACACTCAGCGAAAGATATGGGGGGATGCATGCGGATATGTAAAGGGTTGGGAATTTTGAGTAAAGAGAGATTTCATTATTGTAAGAGAAAGAAAGTTGGAACATAGTAAGAGTTCCAAGTTCAATTTTGTAACAGTTCTTGCACAAGTTTGTTGTTCAGAGATACTAGATGAGAATGCATGTGAAGAAAGAGATCTTAGTGCATAACACATCTCTATTTGGATTGGATATTGATTCATTCTAAGGAGGCTTCTACCTCTATGCATGAGATTGTATCTGAAGAATGTTGAACTGAATGAATGGAATCTAAATGCCTTTCTCTTTTCATTTCATGTTTTATGGTTGGGATGTATGTCTTTTTATGCTCTTCTTTATAGTAATCTTCTAATAAACTATGAATAAATGAATGAATGGTTATCTTTGTAGGTTTTCCTGCATGTATTGTCCCTTCACACCTTGCACAAGACTAATGGTCTCTGTGATTCTCAGGGCATATCGGGTGAGAAATTATTTGGTCCTCGACTAAAGATTGTATATGATGGAACCTATGGGGTTTTGTTGGTAAGATCTTAACAAACCCTAGGTATTTAACCCCCCAACGAGAGATAAGCCCAAAAACTAGTTCTATTGTTGGGACCTTAAGGCTTTGTACTGCATGGTGAAGGGAAAGAATGAGGTGGAAACTCTCTCAGGAGGATATACAACACTGGATATCTATAAAGGAAGACGATTTTGTGTGACGAGAGACTAAGAATATATAGATCAACCTTGAGTGGTGGAAACAAAGGTATATCTAAATCAAGTTACATGAATTTTCTTTGTTGAGTTTCCTTGTTTATTGTATGTGTGGATAAAGAGGTAGAAAACAATTAACACTTCCTTGGGAGCCCAAGAGTCACAAGTGTGGGACCATAATACGGTCAATAGATTAAAATCTGTGGATAATAAGTGGGACAAAATAGTCGACTCCTTATTCGAATGGGTTTAGGAAGGCTATATCATTGAGTACAATGAATCCTTCAGTGCCGTTGAAAGGAATTTTACCATCGACCCTAGAATAATATTGCTAGAATAGATTCCTTTGTGGATCAAGATGTTGTTTTTAGAAAAGGGGCTAATGTGCATGGATCCTAATAGAATGGATGAGTAAACCCCATCACATAGACAAACCGCTAGGAGTAGGGTATCAAGTGAGGATACCAAGAGTACTGAGAGTAGGATTGAAGAAGATGAAGTTAGATCCCCTTGGCTGATAAGAGATGTAGTCACATCAGAGAAAGATGAGGTGTAGAGTAGCAACACCAACACAACAAAAGATGGAGATGGATCCCTCCAGGAATGGGAAGAGGCCTTAGAAATTGTGAGTGGGCTTGCAGAGCTATAGGTAGGAAGCTCTTTGGGATTTGTCACTAAAAATAATTAGAGAATATGGAGGAAACACCTCTTTGAACCACCTCCCTTGAACATTTTAAATCAAGAAGAAAGAAACAAAGAAAGTGCGGAGTTAAAGTGTAGAAGAAAGGGAAGGAGAAGATACAAGTGAAGAAGAAGTTGAATTCAATAATACTTCACAAGGAAAATAATCAATATTAGTATGAATATCACAAAGAAATAGTGATCAATTGGGAGGACACAATACTAGATCAAGTATGGAAAACCAAAACACAACTCCAAGACTTCCCATGTTTCATGGGATGGGAAGAGACAATGTAGAACAAAATTGGTTTACATGTGAAGCTATATGGTTCGTGAAGAGAATCACAGATGAGGAATCTAAGATAACATAGTTGGAGACTACCTTTAGAGAAAGAGCTATGACGTGGTATACAAATTACAATTCTACTACAACAACGGGACAAGCTAGGTCCCTGATGGAGATCAAGAGATATCTACTTAGGGAGTTTCAAAAGCCCAGTCAGAATCACAATGTATAACTAAGATCAAAGAGATAAAGCAAAAAGCTAGATAAACTGTATGGGACTATGACCAACAATTCAAAATATTGTTGGAAAGTCTGACATTTCAGATCCAAGATGTCCAACATAGAGAATGGTTTATTACAAGACTTATACCCCACATTTGTGTCCCGCTAACCCAATAGAAGGTGACGACTCAAGCGAAGGCCATTGATATTGTGATGCACCTAGAAGCTATTCTAGTAGGTGGTGAGACCTCAACAGGGTTGGCACAAGTACAATCTTAGCTCGCAAATCTCACCATGCAATTACAAGATATGGATAAGGCTACGGTGGTGTGTGAGCACATGTGGTGTACTGTGTCACATAGAAGGTCACCATAGGAACGAATGTCGTATGTTGGGAAGCTACATGGAGACAAGCGTTCTGAATATATTTCCAATAGGACCTCATATCGAGTGGTGTGAGATTGATAGGAAATGGGGACATATACCTCCCCATTTCCCAACACTACAGAAGTATCAAAAGACTACACATACTCCATTTTTTGAAGGAAACAAATATGTTGCATGTTATTGTTCCACTAGATCCGAATGACATGTTGCATGTTATTGTGCCACTATATATGAATGAGGGAGGAATATATAATGATCCTGTAAACGAGGATGCACAAAGTTCCATCATTGAGAACATCTATAATATTACAGCGTGCAAGTAAGATTATGTCAACCCTACAGCTGATGGCGAGTTCAGTTGGAGAAGTGTACACTCCTATGAAACAAATTCGTAGGATGCTATGGAAAGATGGAAAAATAAGTTATATGAAATATCTACCAAGAGATGAGCATGGATCACCAAAGTAATGCATTGGATTGGATCGAATTTATGCAATGTGACATTATTTGATGGTATAGGGCCAGTTGACACATTTTGGCACATATGGAAGAATTTTTCCTGGAGAACCAAAGAATACAAGCTATGAATGTGGTTTCCAAAGGAACATGTATGCACCAATGGGAAACACACCGTGGGGACATACAATAATGGGTGTAGGTGGTCGAATTTAGTTGTTTAGGTGGTAGGAATGGGTACTGAATATCCTCAAGAGCATATATGATTTTGTGAGAGGCATTGGAAAACCAAGAATATTTCTCACACACAATGGGTCCATAGGTTTTTCCATACCATGGACATAGTGCCTAGAAGTTGGACATCCAAGAGGAAACAAGAAGGAAAACTAGGGACTAGGGAAGCATAAGCAAGAAATTATGTGTGACGTTCAATTTCACCATGGAAATATTGGTGCATAGGGAAGCACTTTTAAGAATCAAGGATTTCATATTCCATCACCAACCTAAAGACACCACAATAAAAGTCATTTTCACCTATCACAATCCAATGGAAAAACTAAAAAAGATTGTACACTGCTAGAATATTGATAGTGACGACGTGTAGGAAGATGACCCCTTGGGACTAAAAAATCGATGAATTTCAGTGCAAGTGTGTGGTCCAAGGGAAGGCTTCTAGTATAATCACATTGGACTATGTCGATCCATTAAATACCAAGAAACATAATATAGGTACAGAAGAAGCACCATAGATGGCCATTATTGGGGACTATTTGGACCAGGAAATGGTAACACAAGTGGTAGACTTGGTAAAGGATTATGAATATCTCTTTCCCAAAATATTCTCGAAGATGAAAGGGATTGCAAGATCCCTCGGTGCCATGAAAATTTAGTTAAATCCTAATGCTAAACCAGTTAAGAGGAGACCTTATCACCTTAATCCAAAGTATAAGGAGAAGGTGTGAAAAGAATTGGATCGAATGTTGGAAGATGGGATTATTGTCCCCATAGAAAAGTTAGATTGGATTAGCCTAATGGTGGTACAACCAAAGAAGAAAAGTGACATAAGTATTTGTGTCGACCTGTGCAAATTAAATGTGTCCTACGTACACGATCCATTCCCCACACAATTTACCGTTGAATTATTGGAAAATGTGGGGGGATGTGAGGCTTATTCATTCTCAAATGGCTTCTTGGGATGTCACCATGTGTGGATCGTGGAAGAATATCAAGCTAAGACAATGTTCACAATAGAATGGAGCTCATTTCCTTACAAAGTAATGCTCTTCGGGTTGAAGAATGAACCTGCAGTATTTTCTAGGATTGTGATCATAGATTTTAAGGGAGCATATGCAAGCCCTATAATTGATGCTAGATAGATGTCGCCAATTGCATATTTCCTTGAACTCAAAAAAATGTATATTTTGTACATCATTCGGGATGTTTCTCAGACATGTGGTATGCAAGGAAGGGTTGTTGATCAATCGAGCAAATATTTCTGTAATATTGGATATGTTTGCTCCCACATCATTTGGAGAACTGCGTTGGAACACATCGGGTATTATATAAGATTCATTCAGAGTTACGCCCTGTAGAAATTTCAACATTGCTTATTAGGTACCCCATTAAAATGTTTAACTAACCATTCAGTGCTCAAGTATTTGGTCAAAAATCCATTGTTGGGTTGGAGAATATGTCGATGGATTTTTCTCTTTTAGGAATTTGAGTTTGAGGTAGTCGTTAAACAAAGAAAACATAATGCAAGACTGGATCATCTTTCGAGGATTGAGTCTGGGAAGCTAGAGTCAACTTAGATGATAAACTTCCCAACATGCATATCTTTCATGTAGAGGCAATACTGGATCAACTTGTCGAGATTGCAAGGTACCTCACGATAGGTCAAGCACTGGATGATTATACCTAGATATAACACCAAAAATTGGTGACCCATAGCATTGATTATTAGTTGATCGGTGGGCACTTGTACAAGCTTGGCACCAACTTAATCCTACGCAGATGCTTCTTAGATCATGAATGAGAAATGATCCTTTATGAGGCTCATGAAGGAATCACAGGGGGACAAAATGTTAGTAAAGAAACAATGCACAAATTTTTATTCACAGGATTATAGCAGTAGTCGATATTTGTAGATGCTAAGGAATATTGCAAACACTACAATACTTACTAACGGATTGGCAAACCTTGCCAATGAGATGAATTTTCACTATTATCGATCATCGCACTAGAACCATTCGATAAGTGGGCTATTGAATTTCTCGGACCAATCAGTCCCTCGATGTGGAGGAAAGGTGTGTGCTACATTATTACTACTACAGAGTATTTGACACGTTGGTTGGAGGATGCACTAGTGAAAGACGATACTGTAGAAATGACCACACACTTCATATTTGAGAATATGATCACAACGTTTGGCTACCCAAAAGTGTTAATGAAAAATCAGGGTGTGCACTTCTTGAATGACACTATCTGCATTCTTATTCAATAATTTATGATCCATCAACAAAAGTGTATCTTGTATCACCCAAAAGAATATGGTACATTGGAAGCCTTTAATAAGATACAAGAGCATGCACTAACCAAGGTTTGTAATGTGCAATGTGATGACTGGGATAAGTTAATTCTATAAGTATTATGGTCATATAGAACCACCTATAAATGGTTGAATAAGCATACCCCCTTCATATTGTTCTATGGAAAATAAGCTATCATGCCCTTAGAGTTTTGGTACTAAGTTTGTGAATATCCCTCGCGACACAAATGCTTGATGACCAATCCCTTCAGAAGCGATTGGATGATCTTATGGAACTTGAAAAGGACCAGATCATGGTGGGTCATAGCTAATTAGTTGAAAACCATATATAGAAGGCATGGCATGACCGCAACATTCGGCACAAAATTATACATCCCGATTCTTTGGTATTATTATATGACAATAAATTTCTCAAGCACCATGACAATGTCACATACCCACTATAATGTAGTAAAAATTTTCGTTCTACCTGAAGGGACAGAATCCCCGATTTTCGATGGGCTCCTTTTTACCTTAGTCCTACCGGCTATGCTACTGGTCTACGTGACCTGCCTTCATATGGCCACAGTCCTAGGATCCTATTGGGATTTCGACGTTTTCAATGTCGATGTGTGAACGTCCCCAAGACTCGCGATTCTTCGATTCCTGACATACCTTTTTCACGCTAGCCCTCCTGGCTCAGCCCCTGGTCCACGTGACCATCACCCCGTGACCACAACCTTACCCCTCGTCAGGGTTTCAGGGTTTGCGATGCCAAAATGCATGCGCCTACGGAATCCCCAACTCCTCGAATATCGATTCTCCGATGGCTCCCGGTCTTTAACCTGCCACCTGTCCTCCACCGACTCCCATGTGGCCCACACTATATTCCTGCCTGTCGGAGTATTGCGTTTCACGATTCCAACAAGTAAGATTTTCACATCTTCGAAAACTCCGATTCTCCGATCCCCGACTCCTCGAGATCTCCTGACACGCGTCCCAAATAATGGGCGGTTCTGATCTCGTCAGAATATCGCGCTTCGTGACTTCGCAGCTTCTGTTGCCAAGATCACGGGCTTCAACCTACGAAACCCCGATACACGATCCTACGTGTAGATCCGACGGTTCTCCTGCGACCCAGATCCAATGGCTACCTTCTTCCTCGCTCCTCGCATCTCGTGACTTGGAGTACCAAATGATTGGACCCTTACCCTGCGAACCTCCGAGTTCACGAGATCCATGGATCTCTGCCACATGTCCTCCTCGGATGGATGGCTCTGATCCTCTCATGGCTTCGCCATTCGTGACTTGGAGCATCCAACTTTTGGACTCCTACCTCGCGAACCTCCGAGTTCATGAGTTCCCTGGATCTCTGCCACCTGTCCTCCTCGGATGGACGGCTCTTATCCTCTCATAGCTTCGCCATTCGTGACTTGGAGNAATGGGCGGTTCTGATCTCGTCAGAATATCGCGCTTCGTGACTTCGCAGCTTCTGTTGCCAAGATCACGGGCTTCAACCTACGAAACCCCGATACACGATCCTACGTGTAGATCCGACGGTTCTCCTGCGACCCAGATCCAATGGCTACCTTCTTCCTCGCTCCTCGCATCTCGTGACTTGGAGTACCAAATGATTGGACCCTTACCCTGCGAACCTCCGAGTTCACGAGATCCATGGATCTCTGCCACATGTCCTCCTCGGATGGATGGCTCTGATCCTCTCATGGCTTCGCCATTCGTGACTTGGAGCATCCAACTTTTGGACTCCTACCTCGCGAACCTCCGAGTTCATGAGTTCCCTGGATCTCTGCCACCTGTCCTCCTCGGATGGACGGCTCTTATCCTCTCATAGCTTCGCCATTCGTGACTTGGAGNAAATTTTGGACTCCTACCTCGCGAACCTCTGAGTTCACGAGTTCCCTAGATCTCTGCCACCTGTCCTCCTCGGATGGACGGCTCTGATCCTCTCATGGCTTCGCCATTCACGACTTGGAGCATCCAACTTTTGGACTCCTACCTCACGAACCTCTGAGTTCACGAGTTCCCTAGATATCTGCCACCTGTCCTCCTCGGATGGACGGCTCTGATCCTCTCGTGGCTTCGCCATTCACGACTTGGAGCATCCAAATTTTGGACTCCTACCTCGCGAACCTCCGAGTTCACGAGCTCCCTGGATCTATGCCACTTTTCCTCCTCGGATGGACGACTCAGATCCTTTTGCCCCTATTCATGAGGCTTAACCCTCGTCTATTTCCCTATGGATCTAACGACTGTCGGGTTTCCTAGCTAAGATCTGACGGTTCAGATCAGTCCCGATGCCGCACCCTTTCCTACTGCTCTTTGCACGTGGAAAAACCAACGGTCCAGATGTTCTCATGGAGCCTGGGGGTCTACGATTCAGATTTCCTCGCTATTCATGAAGATAGAGGAAAAAGGTTTAATTTCAATTAACGCCCTCGTTTATTCCTTCGATTTAACGATCGTGAATGACCGCAGGCTCCCCGACAGGATCTCATCCGTTGGTCAATACTTATCCCTACGCTGCTACTTCGAGATTTTAAGAGGGTCATTCCTCTTTATACAGGGTTGTTAAGATTTGCACATTCAAGTTCATATTCCAGGTTCTGGGTAAACCTTTCCAAGGAGGAAATCTCTTCAAGAGATCTGTTCCGGGGCTTTCCTGGATATGGGTGAAGGGAAACAACTTCCCGTGAACGGGCTGGAATCCTAACATAGTTCAGCCTAGGCATAATTAGATTCAGTTTATCAACATGAGTCATGCATGGCTTCCTCTATTATAAGCATATGCCTATTAATTATTATCAAAACACTGCACAGATGTTCTTACACAGGAATTCATTTACAATTTCACAGGTCTATGAGCATATACATATATGTATCATTCTATGAATTTCAAGAGGCAATATGTAAACAAAACACTTGTCAGAAGTGACTTCAGAAATGGGTGCAACTGCTGAGAGGGGTGCTCGTTTCCACCCAACCGTAGGCTCAGCGACTCCCAACGGATTTACCACTAGCCACCCCCAAGCTGAGACCACGATGCTCTGAGACTACGTCTATCTACCTTCCAGTGACCAGGAGTGAAGGTTGCAATCCTTCCTCTTTGTTATCACTCACTCTGCGTAGTGCCAGAGTTCCCCTCGCGTCTGCCCTCCTAATCACTTCTGCCATACGACTTATCCTCTCGCGAGGTTGCGTGTGGCATGATTACCCTCGCGTCGATCAGGCCTGACGGCTCTACGGATGGGCGGTTCACCATCCCATCCCTCATCAAGTCATCCGCCTACCATCCTGCGAGGCATTGAATTTACGGGCCAGCGAGCCACTTTTGGTTCTTTGGGCCAGTGGAGTCCAAATACGGTATTTTATTCTCAGTGGAAGTTAACGCCACCTTTTCAGGTGCCTTCCACCGCCATCGTGGTCTCTTTTTCTGCACATCCCCTCATCAA
>SNQJ01S0087342.1:7789-26125 GCA_010110895.2 Picea sitchensis
CTAAAAATCGAAATTAAGGTTATAATTAAAATTGATTAAACTGAATTTAAAGTTAAATTTTAAATTATGGCTATTATTAAAGTCCAAAATAAAATTAAAATATTAAATAAACATTAGAGGAACCTTCTTAATTATAAAAATGGTTTTTTAGTTAAAATTTTACATTAATACAATCTTAACTTCTAGTTTTCTCTTCACAAATCACTAATTTTTCATGATTATGGACCACACTAATTTTGTTTGAAATGTTGAAATTATAATCTTTTTATGGAAGAATAAACTCTTGTACACTTACCTTTTTAATGGAGAAATCTTGAAATGATCAATGTTCCAATACATTAACAAGACATAGTCTAACAATTGTCCTTTTTTAACTTTTTCCAGTGATTACCACCTGAATCTAACAACTCAATTGTTGGCTAAATCACAATTTAAAGTGCTCAAATCATGTTTAGGAATGCATTTTGGAAGGATATTGGTACTATTGGGGTGCCACCTCAAGTTTTCTACTGCATTCCATCCTCAAACAGATGGCCAAACAGAGGTTGTCAACACAATCTTGGTGCATGCTCTCCGAACTCACTTTGGTCGCAGCAAACAATGGGACAATTACTTACACATTCGCGAGCATAGCTAAAACAAGGCAACACATTCTTCTACAGGATTTTCACCTTTTGAAGTCTTCTTAGGCTTCCAACCATCATCTCCAACCAAGCTCCCACTCAATTGGGATCCTCAAGGTACCTTCCATCAACAACAGGAACAACTGTCACCTCTACGATTTCTCCAACAAATTGCGCAATGCCATAGTGCAGTCACATCAGCACTCAAAGGAACCAAAGATCATGCCAAGCAGTGCCATGAAAAACAAATAACCTTCATGGCCTTTCAACCAGGGGATCAAGTCTCGTTACACTTGGATAAGAAGCACTTCAAAGGCCACCATCACAAACTTCTGCCAATTCAATATTGTTCGTATACAATACTCGATAGGATTGGAGAAAATGCATATAGGTTGGATCTGCCACTACAAATGGGAATCCACAATGTCATTAATGTAAATCACTTAAAGTTGTTTGAGCCTTCCCTCTTGGAAGAACCAGTTACCATCACTCATCGAGTGGACAACATTCTCGATTTCCAACTCCCATTGGCCAAAAACACTATATTGGATACTTGAAGGCACTCTACAAGACATGAGACTTACACTTCATATCTCGTAGCCCGCCAAGGCCAAACTCCAGATCAGGCAAAGTGGATCACAACTGATGTATTGCAAAACAAGTTGTCGTATCTTCTCATGGAAGTTGTGGCGCTTCCATATCTAAACAAGGAGGAATTGGGCAAAGGAGGCCACCTAGGGGAACTCCCACTTGGGGCACACAAGTCAATCACCTAGGCGCAACACTTCTTCACCTTTTGATGATGAATTAAATATATGTAAAATAAATGGTTCCCTTGGTATATGAGGTGAACTAGGACTAAATTAAAGTATTCTTACATTTTCTTCTAAATCTATGTGTCTTGGTTGTTTTCTTTTCTGAGTTTGCATTTTACATTCACGACAATTTCGTTTTTAGGGTTTTTTGAAGAATAAATAGTGCGCCTTTCTTTATGGCTGCCTCTTTCTTCATGGCTGCCTCTTGGTGACTCTGTTTTCCATGATTCCACTTCTGAGAGAAAGATTATCTCATTAGCTAGCCACTCTCTCATGGAGAAAATCATTTCCTTCGAGATTTTTGAGGCATAAGGGAGGGCGCACTAACTGGGGTTTGTGCCCTTGTTGGTTTCTGCTTTGCGGGATTGAAGTGAGTGCACCCTCTTCCACGGTTGCAATGGGCTTCTGCCATTCGCCAAAACCTCTTGGCCACTCTCAGGTCACCTCGGGTTGCATCCCCATTTACTTGGTCACCCAAACTAATGGTGTGCCCCTCTTCAGATTTTCCCCCCTGAGGAGATTTTTTGGTCAGAACCCAAGCTATGGCTTGTGTGGTCACCTTCTCCTGTAGATCGCCTTCTTGGGCAGATCAACTCTTATGTTTATTAAGTCTACGTTATAGCTTCCTCCAAATAGGATTCCATAGACTCTATGTTATAGGTTCCTCCTAAATAGTGATTTTAAGTCACTAATAGAGTCTAGATAGAAAAAGATTTTGTTGGATATTTCAATAATGTAGTGCTCTTATGTTTACTATGGAGTCACCATTTATTGAAACTTTACAAATCTCTTCTTATTTGAGAGAAATGAGACCCTACGAACTAGAAAGTGATTATGTTTCGTTGTTCATGGTAATTTACCACGTCCCCAAAGCATAATGACATCTTGATTCCCTTTATAATCATACACAAACCCCACCTTGCCACCTATCTTCCCTAAGAACAAGCTTCTTAATCGGTATATTATAATTAATTTCTTTTAACCAACTCTTATTATCCTTGAATTTAGCAATTACTTTCTTGTACCACATTTTTAAGATAATGCCAAATCAAAAGAAAACTTTAAATCTTCAAATATCTTGAATAGGTTATTCTTAGGCATCATATTAAAACATTTCTCAAAGTTAATAAAACCATAAAGGAAATTAGTTTTTATTATTTCAACATTTTTATGCAATAATCTTCTTGTCCTTTAGTCTTTTTTATCACTTTCTAACCAAAAACTAATTTTGATTTTCAAAATGATCTCATATAAATTGGTTAAAAAATGACAAATCATAATAATAGGTTAAAAAATGACAAATCAAAATAGTATTATAATTTGAGACATCATTTTTGTCACCACTTTTAAAAATAGAAACAAAAAATCTTTCAATACAAAATTTAGAGAAGCCTTAACAAAGCTTCCAATTTTCAACATTTTCCCTTGATAAAAACCCATAATAACATTATATTTTCATCACTTTAATTTCTTAAATCTTTTTATTTATATTAAATAATATATTTTAAGATATAACMAAATTACACTCTCTATTCACCACATAAAATACATATTTTTAATTATTTTAATTATTCTTTTTTATATAAACTCAAATTTATTAAAAAATATCTCATAATAACATTCTATTTGAAATAATATATTTTAAAATATAATAAAATTATATTTTCTATTCACCACTTAAAATACATATCTTTAATTATTATTTTTTTTTTTCTAATCCCAAACTCAAATTCATTAAAAATATACCTTAATAATATTATATTTGAAATAATATATTTTAAAATATAACAAAGTTATAATCTGTTCACCACATAAAAACTCAAATAATATATTTTAAATAATGTAATAAAATTATACTATCTATTCAATACCTTCATGACAACAACGGCATGGAATTAATATCATTTTGCATCTGTCTCGTTGTTCAGCCATATTTTCTCATGGAATATATTTGGCGACGTTTTAGCTGCTGCTGCCGGCATGTTCACAGATCCAATTTTAGTGAAAGAACCATCCAATTCCAGTGAAAGAACCAAGTCCCCCGAAAAAACCAAGTTTTGTTGTGCAGAAATAACACATGCCGACGACGAAAAATCGAATATAATCATCTCAAGGTCCGACTCATAAATTTAAAAAGAACCACCTCAAATCAGATACGAGGCCATTCATTCTTAGACGGCTTTGCAAATTTAAAATCCAAATTTGAATAGGCATGGTTTTTTAGCGCCTTTACTCAATTCAAAATTCAAACCGGCATGGTATTGGCGCGTTGCATTGGTCATCACTCCATATCGTATATGGTAAGCGCCCTATATACATGATGGGAATGGGGCGTATGCATGCCCATATACATGGTCATCCTTGGTGTCATAGAATTATAATGCTATTCATTTAACCTGCTATTCGTTCGAGAGAGAGTATTTAGAAATTACAACGGATACTATTCGTTAGAGAGAGGGTATCTAGAACGGATGTTCTACGGGATGGTATTTTCGAAAACTATAAAATACTGCCTAGAATTATAATGCTATTCATTTAACCTTCTATTCGTTAGAGAGAGAGTATTTAGAAATTACAACGTAACCTTCTATTCGTTAGAGAGAGAGTATTTAGAAATTACAACGGATACTATTCGTTAGAGAGAGCGTATCTAGAACGGATATTATTTGTTAGTATCTGGAAGTTACAACGGATATTATTCATTTAGACTGTTATTCGTTAGAAAGAGAAAATACTTAGAAATTACAACCGATACTATTCATTTAAACTAGGAGAGCGTATCTAGAACGGATATTATTTGTTAGTATCTGGAAGTTACAACGGATATTATTCATTTAGACTGTTATTCGTTAGAAAGAGAAAATATTTAGAAATTACAACTGATACTATTCATTTAAACTACTATTCGTTAGAGAATATTTAGACTTACAACAAATACTATTCATTTAAACTACTCCCGTATTTAAAAATTACAACGGAAAGAAACATAATAATAATTAAGAAATTACAAGTTCATATCCAACTTTAAAGTGGATACTTTATTATAATATTCCATAAAAGACGTCGGGAATGAGTGCACAAAATAAAAGTAAACAGAGCAGCAGTGCAGGCTCATCCTCGTGTAGCAAGTGGTTCATCTCTGCATATGGGACAGGAGATTTTACGATCTCTGCATAAGGGACAGGAGATTTTACGACTAAACCATTCGAGAAGGTAGTGTGAATGATACAGATGGTTGCATGCTAATGGTTGTATGCTAATTGTTTTGCACTTTCTCCTTTTTTGGTTGCCTCCTGGTGACTTTGTTTGCCATGCTTCCACCTCTGAGAGCAAGCATATCTCATTAGCTAGCCACTCTCTCAGGGAGAAAATCATTTTCTTCGAGTTTTTTGAGACATAAAGGAGGGCACAGCAACTAGGGTTTGTGCCCTTGTTGGTCTCTTCTTTGTGGAAATGAAGTGAGTTCGCCCTCTTCCATGGCTACACTGGGCTTCTCCCACTAACCCTCGAAGGTCACTCTGAGATCGGCAAAACCTCTTGGCTACTCTTGGGTTCCCCATTTACTTGGTCACCCAAACTAATGGTGCGACCATGTTCAAATTTGCGCCCGTAAAGGGGAGTTTTTTGTCAGAAGCCGAGCTATGGCTTGCCTTCTCACCTTCTCTTATGGATCGCCTTCTTGGGCAGATCAATTGGTATCAGAGCCTCAAGATCCATGGAAAAGATTGTGATCTTGAAGATTGAGCCAAATGTTTTTGGGGTTTTCATGAAATAATCCAGAGTTTGTCCATTCGAGGGTTTCCATTTTATGCAAGAAGCTCCACAGATATCATAAGCCCCAAGGGAGCCCACATCTCCATTGCCACAGAGAGGAGTTCCACAGATCTAAAACAATATAGATCTCTCCCTCTAGACTAGTTCAAGTTTTGAGTCATCTGTTCAGCATTGCAACCTAACGGTGCATTTTCTCTTCAGTTGGCCTCACAATGCCTCCACCCAAATATCCTTTGGTAGTCCACTCAGATTCCAACACATCAAATCCCGTCCAAGATCTTACCTCTATCCTCAATGAGCTGCTCAGAATGAAACAACAAAACAATCCAGGTCCATTTTGACTGAACACTCTAATCCAACTACCCAAGTTTGTTGGGCAAACCAATGGTGAAATGGTGGATTCTTGGATACATGTCCAGGCCTATCGACCTATTTCAATACATGTCCAACCCTTACGGAGGAAGGACTGGCACAAACTTGGTGGGATACAGAGCAAGAGAAGACCACATATTTGATAAAGATTGGGGATGCTCGAGAATCCTCTACTTCGCAACCCATGAAAACCTGGGCTCAACTTTTTGAAGCTTTGAGAAATCGCTTCTACCCACCTAGGTATGTGCAGTCCTTATGGATCAAATGGCACCAACTTCAACAAMTCCCTTCACAAGGAATGCAAGGCTACATAGAATTCTTTTGCAAGATGTGCCTCTTACTTCATGTTCCAGATATGGAAGAGGTACTCATATTAAAATGTGTGGCTGGTTTATTAATTCAATTATTTCGAGAAGYAGAGTTGTTTGAAAATCCAACTTTAGATAAAACGTTTCAGAGATCTTTGGTTATAGAAAGGAAAGTCGCTCTTAGAAGTCATATTCCTCAGTTATSCCATTACACAGACCCGCCCTCCTSTCAACCATCGAACTCCCATCCCTCAGCTTGCTTTCCATCTCCTCGGATTCAAAACCCCACACCCAATACAACTAACCATGGTGTTCATTCCACAAAACTRCTTTTCACAATTCATCTTGTCGAATTCTCCAAAATCTAAAAACCAACAAAACTCTACTCACTCAACTCATTGCACCTTCCCAAGTAGAATATACCGAAGAAGTTCCTCTCGACAATCCTGCAGAAGTAGATCCCTCATTGATTCTAATGACCCAGGAAGATTCGAACGCATCGACCCAACCCCTCTTCACCCATAACTGCCAAATGAAAAACGCCTTTGCTTTACTGATTATACAATGGAAGCAAGAAAAATTTGGTGTCTCAAGCCCTTGTCAACTACCTTAATCTTGTCACCACTCCACATCTGCAACACTATAAACTCGGATGGGTCCAAAAGGATGGCCCTCGCCTCCTAGTTTCCATGTGTTGGTTACTTTCACCATAGGCCAATTCAAAGATATTGTCCTTTGTGATGTCTCCCCCTTAGATTGTGTAGATTTGTTGCTCGGTATCGCATACAAAACCCAAAGAAATGCTATCTATCTAGCCAAACCCCACTAGTACAAAATTACCAAAGAAGGCTACACTTATATCTTAATTGCAGCAAAACCCAAACCCCCTTCTACCAAAGAAAAAATCCCACATGTACACTTAAATCAATGTCTCTCTCTCTGTTTGGTGTGCCCAATAACACCAAACAATAAAATGCACCTTGTTCCTAAAACTATGACTCCCCTCCTCCATGAGTTCGCAGAGGTATTTCAACCTCCGGAGGGACTTCAACCCTCTCACCACATTGACCATTCCATTCATCTGATCCCTAGATTTGGCTTATCTAATGCCCCTACTTACCGGTTGACCCCAACAGAAACATAGGAAATGGAAAGATAATCGACCGACCTCATTAACTCTAGCTACATCCAACCTTCATCATCTCCCTGTGCTTTTGTTGTCTTTGTCATTCCTCAAGGAGATACCTAAAAAATGCGCTTTGTCACTCAATATCTAGCCTTGAACAAAGACACAGTAAAAAACTATTACCCCCTTCCCCAGATTTAGGAACTACTCAACACCCTCCAAGGAGCTAAGAGGTTTGGGGCATTTGAACTCATGAAGTTTCGAACCCCGAAACCTCGAAATGCAGGACCCACCTTCTCCTTTTCACATCTTTTCAGAAGTTTTTTTATGTTAGATGTTTGGAATTTGAAACCCCGAAGCTTTAACTTTTCGACATTCGGGAATTGTAGTGTGTTGTTGTTTGGTGGTCACAAACCCCAAAACCTCGAGTCCCGAAATCCCGAAGTGTTGGTCCCACATCCTTTCACTTTTTGGAATTCGGGAGTAGTAGTGTATTGTTGTTTGGTAGTTGCAAACCCCGAAACCCCGAATCCCGAAATCCCGAAGTGTTTTTCTACATCCTTTCACCTTTTCAGAATTCGAGAGTGGTTGTGTGTTGTGGTTGGGCTTTTGAAAACCTTGAAACCCCGAACCCCGAAATTCTGAAATATTAGTTCCTTCTTTTCGCAATACGAGAATTTTTGTATGTTGAGTATGAAAACCGTGAAACCTCGAACCCCCCTTAAATCACAAAGTGTGGGACCCACCTTCCCTTTTTTTCGCATTTCGGAGATTTGTATATGTTTTTGTTTAGACACTTGCACTCGCGAAATCCCTAACTATGGATTCCCGAAATACTGATCACCTTTCGCAAATTCGGGAGTTGTTGTGTGTTGATGATTGACTTGTGTATTCGCGAAATCCTGAACTTCGAATTCTTGAAATACTGATCACCTTTCGCAAATTTGGGAGTTGTTGTGTGTTGATGATTGACTTATGTATTCACGAAATCCTGAACTCCAAATTCTCGAAATACTGATCACCTTTCGCAAATTTAGGAGTTGTTGTGTGTTTATGATTCACTTGTGTATTC
Organism: Picea sitchensis; assembly: GCA_010110895.2. Taxonomy (NCBI): domain Eukaryota; kingdom Viridiplantae; phylum Streptophyta; class Pinopsida; order Pinales; family Pinaceae; genus Picea; species Picea sitchensis. The sequence continues at coordinate 15,880 of SNQJ01S0087342.1, forward strand.
ACGAAATCCCGAACCCCAAAACCCCAAAGTGCTCGACATCTTTTCACAATTTTGGGAAATATTGTGTATTGATGTCCGACTCTTGTACTCGCAAAACCTTGAATCCCGAAACCCCAAAATGTTGGACACAGTCATTCCATATTTCATATTTCAGCAAACAACAGGGTCCTTTGTTTTGTTCGGCACTTATGATCCCTGAAAACCGATTGTCCTCTCTTTCTTCACAAAGTTGTAGGAACATGGTAGGAATGTTTGTTATAGGTACAAACAGACAGAAAAGTAATTTATCAATTTCAATATCTTAGATAAACATTGATGTGAAGAGTAAACACTTTTATATCGTCAGTTAGGAGACTTTAAGTTGAATGGTGAGGACAGCCGACGACAGTAAGGATTCTAAAAAACTTTTAGACTCAAACCCTATAACAGAAAGCCTACTTGGCTTTTTTATTTTGTGTTGAATAATGGCAGCCCAAGAAGGTGCAGAAATCAGGGTGGAAGAGAATCCGCAACAAGGACCTCCTGAACATCCAAGACATAACAGTGATGGAAGCTCACCCACGGAGGTGTTGGAAAGAATGAGAAACCNCTTAATAATATTATATTTGAAATAATATATTTTAAAATATAACAAAGTTATAATCTATTCACCACATAAAAACTCAAATAATATATTTTAAATAATGTAATAAAATTATACTATCTATTCAATACCTTCATGGCAACAACGAAAACGGCATGGAATTAATATCATTTTGCATCTGTCTCGTTGTTCAGCCATATTTTCTCATGGAATATATTTTGCGACGTTTTAGCTGCTGCTGCCGGCATGTTCACAGATCCCATTCCAGTGAAAAAACCATCCAAGTCCAGTGAAAGAACCAAGTCCCCCGAGAAAACCAAGTTGTGTTGTGCAGAAATAACACATGCCGACGACGAAAAATAGAATATAATCATCTCAAGGTCCGACTCATAAATTTAAAATGAACCACCTCAAATCAGATACGAGGCCATTCATTCTCAAGATAAAAAAATCGAGAATGTCATCCATGTCTAAACTGGACTTGGAGACCCCCTCATACTTTTCTTTTTGGATGGGGCTAATCAAGGTCGTCCGCCAATTTGTGGGGCTAGGGTTTTTCTATAGCTCAAAAAATACCATTTCCATCAAGTTTGTTATGCTTTAGGGAGAGGCACCAACAACAAAGAATAATTCATTTCTCTACGAACGTTATTGGAGGCAACAATTAAAAAATTGACAAGAAGCTGCACATTATGTAGGACTCCAAGTGCGAAGGATTTTGTTTCTGACCTAGGCTAAATCCATTACTCCATGATATCAATCTTGCTTTCTAATCCTTTGATTGACTCTTGTTCATCCATATCTACAGAGAACTTAATGTCAAAGCTCATGCACTATCCAAGGAGGAAGTGTCTCTCCCCATGGGAGCCCTGGGTTTCTATGAGTTTATAGATAATGTGGAGACCGAAGCCATGAAATTCCAAATTTAAAATCATGCCACAGTTGGATTGAAATAGTGTGTGAATGATGTCTAGTTAGGACAATAGTATGGATGTATCTATCATAAGTTGTAACAAGTAGAAAAATATTGACATGAGATAGTTTTGTAGATATTAGATATGATATATGCTATAAGATGTGAAGATATAAGAACTAGTGGTCTTTCCTTTTTTAGGACAAGAAACATGTATATTCATCGCTCTTGAATATAAAGACACACTCTCTCTCTCTATATATATATCTATATCTATATCTATATCTATATCTATATCTATATCTATATCTATATATATATATATATATATAATTCCCTCTCTTTCTTGAATAAAGCTAAAAATGAAAATTAAGAATAAATCTAAATATCAAAATTAAGGTTATGATTAAAATTGATTAAACTGAATTTAAAGTTAAATTTGAAATTATGGCTATTATTAAAGTCCAAACTAAAATTAAAATATTAAATAAACTTTAGAGGAACCTTCTTAATTATAAAAATGTATTTTTAGTTAAAATTTTACATTAATACAATCTTAAATTCTAGTTTTCTCTTCACAAATCACTAATTTTTCATGATTATGGACCACACTAATTTGGTTTGAAATATTGAAATTACAAATATGGATGGCATATATCTCAAAGATTCCATAAACATTAATACTACCACAATCACTCTACTTATAATGACATGAATGTGGCATTGGTGTATTAATTGATCTACAAAATATGTCTACAGTAAAATTTGCCACAAAAGACTCTAAAAATAAATAAATAAATAAAAATAAAAATAAAACAGAAGAAAAAGTTTACATTCATTTGACCCAAAAATGCGGTGACACCACTTCTTATGCTATCTAATGTTGAAAGTGAATAGCATGCAATATATCCAAGGATATCATAGGAAAACCCCAATATTTTATTAAATCCAAAATTCTTAAGGTAAAGAAACACCATACAATAATCATTTTATGGAAGAGTAAACTCTTGTACACTTACCACTTTAAGGGAGAAATCTTGAAATGATCAATGTTCCAATACATTAACAAGGCATATTCAATGTTATAGCTTCCTCCCAAATAGTGATTTTAAGTCACTAATAGAGTCTAGAGAGAAAAATATTCATTGGATACTTCAATAATATGGTGCTCTTGGGCCAAGGAGGCCACCTATGGGAACACCCACGTGGGGCGCATAAGTCAACCACCTAGGCGCAACATTTCTTCACCTTTTGATGATGAATTAAATATATGTAAAATAAATGGATCCCTTGGTATATAAGGTGAACCTGAACTAAAATAAAGTATTCTTACCTTTTCCTCTCAAGCTATGTGTCTTGGATGTTTTTTTTTCTGAGTTTGCATTTTACATTCACTGCAGTTTCATTTTTAAGGTTTTCTGAATAATAACCAATGCGCCTTCCTTCATGGTTGCCTCCTGGTGACTTTGTTTGCAATGCTTCCACCTCTGAGAGAAATCTTATCTCATTAGCTAGCCACTCTCTCCGGGAGAAAATCATTTCCTTCGAGTTTTCTGAGGCATAAGGGAGGGCACACCAATTGGGGTTTGTGCCCTTACTGGTTTCGTCTTTGTGGAAATGAAGTGAGTTCACCCTCTTCCATGGCTAGACTAAGCTTCTCCCACTAATGGCCCTCACAATAATGTGTATGTCATATTTTCTTTATTTCATAATAACTAACTAATAAACTTTATTTAATAATAATTAACACAATATATCAATCTACATTACATTAAATGTTCATAATTCCTATCATATTATTAAATTTAATTATCTTTTAAACATCACTAGCTGGGTTCAACCAAATAACACCTTAATTTTCTCTCTCATCCACCTTTGAATTGAGGAGGTGAAGGATTTCATAGAGTCAATGTTATAGCTTCCTCCCAAATCGTGATTTTAAGTCACTAATAGAGTCTAGATAGAAAAATATTCAGTTGGATACTTCAATAATATGGTGCTCTTGGGCCAAGGAGGCCACCTATGGGAACACCCTAAGTCAACCACCTAGGCACAACATTTCTTCACCTTTTGATGATGAATTAAATATATGTAAAATAAATGGATCGCTTGGTATCTAAGGTGAACCAGAACTAAAATAAAGTATTCTTACCTTTTCCTCTCAAGCTATGTGTCTTGGATGTTTTCTTTTCTGAGTTTGCATTTTACATTCACTGAAGTTTCATTTTTAGGGTTTTCTGAATAATAACCAATGTGCCTTCCTTCATGGTTGCCTCCTGGTGACTTTGTTTTCCATGCTTCCACCTCTGAGAGCAAGCTTATCTCATTAGCTAGCCACTCTCTTAGGGAGAAAATAATTTCCTTCAAGTTTTCTGAGGCATAACGGAGGGCACACCAACTGGGGTTTGTGCCCTTGCTAGTTTCTACTTTGTGGAAGTGAAGTGAGTTCGCCCTCTTCCATGGCTACACTGGGATTGTCCCACTAACCCCCGAAGGTCAGTCCGAGATAGCCAAAACCTCTTGGCCACTCTTGGGTCACCCCGGTCTCGATCCCCATTTTCTTGGTAACCCAAACTAATGGTGCACCCCTGTTGCGCCCCTAAAGGGGAGTTTTTGGTCAGAAAATGAGCTATGGATTTTCTTCTCACCTTCTCCTATGGATCGCCTTGTTGGGACGATGAATTGGTATCAGAGCCTCAAGATCCATGGAAAAGGTTGTGATCTTGAAGGTTGAGCCAAATGTTTTTGGGGTTTTCATGAAATAATCCAGAGTTTGTCCATTCTAGGGTTTCCATTTTATGCAAGAAGCTCCATAGATATCATAATTCCCAAGAGATCCCACATCTCCATTTCCACAGAGAGGAGTTCCACAAATCTAAAACAATACAGATCTCTCCCTCTAGACTAGTTCAAGCTCTGTTGCCTCAAGGTTTTGAGTCCTCTATTCTCAAAACAGAGTCCTCTGTTCATTGCAACCTAACGGTGCATTTTATCTTCAACTGGCCTCACAATGCCTCCACGCAAATATTCTTTGGTAGTCGGCAAATATCCTTTGGTAGTCGACTCAGATTCCAACACATCAAATGCAGTCCAAGATCTTACCTCTGTCCTCAATGAGCTACTCAGAATGAAACAACAAAACAATCGAGGTCCATTTTGACTGAACACTTGAATCCAGCTACCCAAGTTTGTTGGGAAAACCAATAGTGAAATGGTGGATTCTTGGATACATGTCAAGGCCTATCGACCTATTTCAATACATGTCCAACCCTTACCGAGGAAAGAAAACTCCAGATTTTTGCCTTACAATTAGAAGGACTGGCACAAACTTGGTGGGATACAGAGCAAGAGAAGACCACATTTGTGATAGAGATTGGGGATGCTCGAGAATCCTCTACTTTGTAGCCCATCAAAACCTGGGCTCGACTTTTCGAAGCTTTGAGAAATCGATTTTACCCACCTGGGTATGTGCAATCCTTATGGATCAAATGGCACCAACTTCAACAACTCCCTTCACAAGAAGTGTAAGGCTACATAGAATTATTTTGCAATATGTGCCTCTTACTTCATGTTCCATATACGAAAGAGGTAATCATATTAAAATGTGTGGTTGGTTTATTAATTCAATTCCATCGAGAAGTAGAGTTGTTTGAAAATCCAACTTTAGATAAAACGTTTCAGAGATCTTTGGTTATAGAAAGGAAAGTCACTCTTAGAATTCATATTCCTCAGTTATGCCATTACACAAACCCACCTGCCTCTCAACCATCCAACTCCCATCCCTCAGCCTGCTTTCCATCTCCTTGGATTCAAAACCCCATACCCAATACAACTACAAGGACACCATGGTGTTCATTCCACAAAACTACTTTTCACAATTCATCAGATTGTCAAATCCTCCAAAATATAAAAACCACCAAAACTCTACTCACTCAGCTCATTGCACCTTCAAAAGTAGAATATACCGAAGAAGTTCCTCTGGACAATCCTGTAGAAGTAGATCCCTCATTCACCCAACCCCTCTTCACCCATAACTACCAAATGAAAAATGCCTTGGCTTTACTGATTATGGACAATGGAAGCAAGAAAAATTTGGTGTCTCAAGCCCTTGTCAACTGCCTCAATGTTGTCACCGCTCCACATCTGCAATGCTATCAACTCGGATGGGTCCAAAAGGATGGCCCTCGCCTCCTAGTTTCCAAGCGTTCACTTTCACCATAGGCCAATTCAAAGATATTGTCCTTTGTGATGTCTCCCCCTTGGATTGTGTAGATTTGTTGCTCGGTATCGCATCCCAAACCCAAATAAATGTTATCTATCTAGCCAAATCCCGCTAGTACAAAATTACCAAAGAAGGCCACACTTATATCAAAGAAAAAATCCCACATGTACACTTAAACCAATCTCTCTCTCTCTGTTTGGTGCGCCCAATAACACAAAACAATAAAATGCACCTTGTTCCTAAAACTATGACTCCCTCATCCATGAGTTTGCAGAGGTATTTCAACCTCTAGAGGGACTTCCCCCCTCACGCCACATTGACCATTCCATTCATCTCATCCCTAGATTTGGCTTATCTAATGCCCTTACATACCGGTTGGCCCCAACAGAAACAAAGGAAATGGAAAGACAACCGATCGACCTCATTAACTCTGGCTACATCCAACCTTCATCATCTCCCTGTGCTTTTGCTGCCTTTGTCATCCCTCAAGGAGATACCTCAAAAATGCACCTTGTCACTCATTATCGAGCCTTGAACAAAGACACAATAAAAAACCGTTACCCCCTTCCCCAGATTTAGGAACTACTCAACACCCTCCAAGGAGCTAAGAGGTTTGGGGCATTTGAACTCACAAAGTTTCGAACCACGAAACCCCGAAATGCGGGACCCACCTTCTCCTTTTCTCATATTTTCGAAAGTTTGTTTATGCTAGATGTTTGGCGTTTGAAACCTCGAAGCTTTAACTTTTCAGAATTCAAGAGTTGTAGTGTGTCGTTGTTTGGTGGTTACAAACCTTGAAACCTCGAGTCCTGAAATCCCGAAGTGTTGGTCCCACATCCTTTCACTTTTTGGAATTCGGGAGTTGTAGTATGTTGTCGTTTGGTAGTTGCAAACCCCGAAACCCCGAATCCGGAAATCTCGAAGTGTTGACATACATCCTTTCAACTTTTCAGAATTTGGGAGTGGTTGTGTGTTGTGGTTGGGCTTTTGAAAACCTTGAAACCTCGAACCTCAAAATTCTGAAATATTAGTTCCTTCTTTTCGCAATACGAGAATTGTTGTATGTTGAGTATTAAAACCGTGAAACCCCGAACCCCCCTGAAATCCCGAAGTGTGGGACCCACCTTCCCTTTTTTCGCATTTTGGAGGTTTGCATATGTTGTTGTTTGGACACTTGCACTCGCGAAATCCTGAATTCTGAATTCCCGAAATACTGATCACCTTTCGCAAATTCGGGAGTTATTGTATGTTGATGATTGACTTGTGTATTTGAGAAATCCCGAACTTCAAATTCCTGAAATACTGATTACCTTTTGCAAATTCGGGAGTTGTTGTGTGTTGATGATTGACTTCTGTATTCGCAAAATCCCGAACTCTGAATTCTCTAAATACTGATCACCTTTCGCAAATTTAGGAGTTGTTGTGTGTTTATGATTGACTTGTGTATTCACGAAATCCTGAACTTCGAAACCCCAAAGTGCTCGACATCTTTTCACAATTTTGGGAAATATTGTGTATTGATGTCTCACTCTTGTACTCGCGACACCTCGAATCCTGAAACCCCAAAATGATGGCCACAGTCGTTCCATATTTCATATTTCAGCCAACCATAGGGTCCTTTGTTTTGTTTGACACTTATGATCCCTGAAAACCGACTGTCCTCTATTTCTTAACAAAGCTATAGGAACATGGTAGGAATGTTTGGTATAGGTACAAACATAGATAAAAGTAATATATAAATTTCGGGATCTTAGATAAACATTGAAGTGAAGAGTAAACACTTTTATATCGTCAGTTAGGAGACTTTAAGTTGAATGGTGAGGATAGACGATGACATTAAGGATTCTAACAAACTTTTAGACTCAAGCCCTATAACAGAAATCCTACTTTCTGGAAGCCTCAGAACTTCATGGATAAATGTACAAAAAAAAAAGAAGAATTTTTGATGATTTTGAGGTACATTACATATGGTATGAGAGCAAAAGTTACAACACTAGGCCTAAAGAGGGCCACATTAATTTCTTAGTATATATTCTAATTTATGAGAAAAAATAATAAATCTTGTGGATTACAAACATAAAGATTTTCTATTTTGTGTTGAATAATGGTAGGCCAAGAAGGTGCAGAAATCGTGGTGGAAGAGAATATGCAACAAGGACCTTCTGAATATCCAAGACATAACAGTGATGGAAGCTCACCCACGGAGGTGTTGGAAACAATGAGAAACCTTATAGTTGAACTACAGGTTTTCAAGGTTGACAATGAAAAATTGAAGAAGGCACAGCAGGAATAGCAAGAGATAAATGAAGTCCTGCTGCGTAGTATAGTAACCAAGAAAATCCCAAAAGATGATAAACCTGAGCAAGAGGTCAGCAAAAGGGCCTCCAAGAATTCTGGTGCGAAAATAGAAAAAGGAGATAGTTTGTCTGAAGGTACACCTTCAGCTAAAGACAAAACCATACCAGACAAAAAAAGATAACAAAAACACCACCTTGAAGGAGAATTTAAAAATATTAAACCAACTACTTTTGATGGAGATTCCAGGAGAGGAGAAGAAGCTCAGGCATGGTTGTTGGACATCAAAAATAATTCCAAATCTACAACTATTCCAGCAACATGAAGGTCAAAATGGCCATCTACAATCTGAAGGGGAAGGAAAACATTTGGTGGAAAGACATGAAATTAGCCAAGGGCCTAAAGGAGAAACAGTTGGAATGGTCCGACTTCAAGAAGTATTTTAAGAAACAATACCTTTCTGAAAGCTATTATGAAAGGAAGATGAAAGAATTTTATGAATTACGATTTGGAAAAATGATGATGGATGACCTTATAAATAAATTTCTACAACTACTAACATTTGTACCATACATCCGGGAGGATAAGGTAAAAATACAATGATTCTTAAGTTGTTTACCACAATCCTGCAAGGATAGAATTGAGTTTGACAACCCCAAATCCTTGAGTGAGACATTCAAGAAGGCATGGATGTGCTATGACCAGTATAAATAGTGGGTAGAGATTCCTAATACTTGGAAGGATAAGAAACAAGATGAAATGGACCAATGGAAGAAGGGATACCAGCTAGCTCCTTATCGAAATGCAACAAAAATTTTCCCAAGGAAGGATTTTCATTCTAATCATCCAAATACGCAAGGTAGTGGTAAATCGGTAAACCTTGGAACGAAGAAGTTTGGGGACAACTCCTGCGAGCCATTAAGATGTTGGGAATGTGGAGAGTCTCATCTAAGGAGGAACTATCCACGTCTAATTGCAGAAAACAACACTGATGTCAACAATTTGCAGTAAGCCTCGACAGTGGAAGACATGGGCAAAAGTCTGCATCGGATAAATGCAACCATAGATGGTCGACAAGCTGACCACCAGTCCTCAGTGGTAGAGATCAAAGGTAAAATCCATGACACTCAAGTTTCTATTTTAATTGACCCTCGAGCTACGTTAAGTTATATTACTCCTGATGTGGTAGAGTCAAATAAACTTAAGAAACAAAAGCATGCAAAATTTTGGCTTGTACAACTATTAACAGGGACTAAAAGAAAAGTAGTTAACTTTATTCTTCATCCTGAGTTCATCTTAGATGGTCAAAGGATAAGGACCAATTTGAACATCCTACCAGTAGGATCTTATGATATGATTATTGGGATAGATTGGTTGGAACAACACAAAGAAGTATTAGATTGTTATACAACAATACTTAGCTATAACGATAATTTTGACATTGTTAGAACAACCCAAGGTATACCAAAACCCGTGTCAATCAGACAATATTCAGCAATGCAATTCAAGAAATGTATTAGAAAGGGATGTCAAGTTTACGTCATACAAGTAACGAACCTTTTAGAAAAAGAATATAAGCCCAAGTTAGAAGACTTTGTTGTCCTACGTGAATTCAGAGACATGTTTGTTGATGAGATACCAGAATTGCCTCCTAGGAGAGAAATAGATTTCTCCATCGACTTACTAATCGGATCATCCCCTATCTCAAAAGAACCCTACCGAATGAGTCTACTTGAATTGACAGAATTAAAAATAAAATTACAGGAATTGTTGGATAAAGAGTATATCAGACCAAGCATCTCACCATGGGGAGCACCAGTCCTCTTTGTGAAAAAGAAATATGGTACTCTAAGACTATGTATCTATTATAGACAACTGAACAAACTGACCATTAAGAACAAATACCCCTTACCCAGGATAAATGATATGTTCGATCAAGTTGGTGGGGCCAAGATCTTCTCAAAATTCGATTTACAATCCGGATATCATCAAGTTAGGATAAAATACCAGGCCATAAACAAAACATCTTTTCGAACAAGATACCGACACTACGAGTTTGTAGTCATACCTTTCAGACTCACTAATGCACTAGCCACATTTATGTGCTTAATGAACAACATTTTTAGCCAGTACTTAGACAAGTTCGTAGTAGTATTTATAGACGATATTCTGGTCTATTCTAAAATGGAGGAGGAACATGATGAACACTTACGAATAGTTCTACAAACACTGA
>SNQJ01S0087342.1:37620-53570 GCA_010110895.2 Picea sitchensis
CCTTCTAGAATGGTTTAGTCATAAAATATCTGGTCCCATATGCAGAGACGAGGCACTTGCTACACAACGATGTGCCTGCACTGTTGCTTTGTTTACTTTTATTTTGTGTCTACTACTTCTCTTGTTCATTCCCTCCTCATATCTCCTCTTTATTGAATTTACTTCTTCTACATAGTTGTTTTTTTGGAAGACCTACTATCATAATTGTTTCTTTCAACTTCCAAGTGATTTTTGAATATTAATCAACATTTTTAAAAACAATTAACTTCTTATTACAAAGTTTATGAAGAGAATTTGGTAAGGAGACAATGAATCATATTAATGTTACTTTATTATCCTATGTCATGTTCCTTAATAGGGATACTTCCCCATTTTAAAATCCATCCAGGGGCCTAAGACAAGGGTGACTTCTATCTCCTTACTATTCTTGTTAGTTGTTGAGGGTTAGAGTAGATACATTCAAGAATCTAGAATAATGAGGAGTATTAAAGGGATTAGGGTGGGGAAAAGAATTCATTGCATATCTGATCTTTGTAGATGATGTTTTATTTTTCCTTAATTGTTAATAATCTAGGTGGATTTCAAGCCATAATTTAGTTATATTGTAAATTCATTGGTATGAAGGTTAATGTTCTCATGTCTACTATCTATTTTAATGAGTTAAGAGAGGCTAAAATATAACATTTGAGTAAGATATTTCCGTTTAGGACTTGGGATATGCAAAAGGGTTTAAGGTACGTATGTTTCAAAAGAGACTCAATTTTTGGTGTAATAAATGGATTTCAAAGGGGGGAAGTAACTCTTGTCAAGTCTATATTAGAAATCATTCCTATATATTGGCATTCTCTAGCCTACATTACTAAGGGAGTGTTGGAAGGGGAAAATAAGTCATATTTTGATTTTTTTGTTGAGAGGAGGGAAGGACATGGTAGGTACACATCTCGTAAAATGGTTATCCTTACTCAAGCCGAAGGATTAGGGAGGTTGGTGTTTATGGTATATTTATTCTTTTGGAACAATCTCTTTAGAATATGATCTCAAAGGATAGTTTGTGGAAAAGGATTATCATCTAAAAGTATATTTCTATATGCACTTTGATGGATTGGATTAGAAGTGAAAGTAAAAATCATAAAAAAATGTTTCAAATCAATGGAAAGATTTAGTATTTTCTTTTCCTATTGTTGGGTCTTATTTGTAGATTTTAACCTTGTGCAATATTTTAGTGCAAATAGATTTTTAATAAAAGAACATAATGGATACAATGGAAAATACACACATTACACTAAGATTTTTGTCCTGGAAACCCAAATTGAAAACAAGCATATTCGATATTCATTCATAGTGATACATTGTTTAGAGTAAAATATACATATAGCAGTGAGTGACATGCAAAACTCTAACGTAAGGACCTAGATTAGTCAACAACCCTAATTCCTTAACTAGAAATAGAAAACCATCAGAAAAAACCATCCGTCGAACAACTACCCAACAATGGACACAAAAATTGAGGTGACACAAAAAATGAGGCAAAATGTGACACTTTTTTCTCAAAACCCCCTAGGTGCCCGGCACAATGTGGCACAACTTAGCAAACAGTCGTGCAAAGAATATAACACATACCCAACACTATTTGGCTTCAAGAGTTGTGAATGGAACATAAATATGGATTTGAGAAGATTCAATTATGGATTGTAGAATTTTTTTTTTCATTCCTTCTAATTTTGTTTTAAAATTACAAGTATTAGGTTTATTTACTCTAAGTCAAGCTAGAGACCATGTCTCAAAGACATTTAGCACCAAGATTGGAAGTCTACCTAGGTGTTAGGGATGGAAGGTGATCAAGAAATGTTATGGGATGGAAAGTTGGATGAGTTAAATAGAGTTCGCAAAAGGCTAAGAAAGGAACTTGATTCCCTAATTTGGGAAAAAATAAAGAATAGAGTTAGAGGTACTAACATATTTGGGTATAGAGAAATGCAACGAAATGATTGGCACGATGCTCTTTCGTGGTGGTCAAAATTTTGGAGTAGAAAATATACCAAGACTGGTGTATTTATGTGGCTGTCATTGAAAAATATAGTATTAACTTGGCAAATGCTACACAAGAATTGCTACAAAAGAATCATAAGTAGGGTCCTAGTTTATCTACTCTTTGCAAGTAGGGGGGAGAAGATATTTCTCTTCTTTTTATATTACGCCCATTTTCTCAGTAATTTTGGAGTCATATTGGTAAATGGATTGGACAAAGTAAATTTTGGGGAGGATATGATACTGTGTATTTCCTCAATGTCTGGTTTCAAAAACCTTTGTTGAAAGTGTATAGGCCTATGCCATTAATGGTCTTATGGGGCATTTGGCTTGCAAAAAATTCTCTATTATTTGAAAAAGGTTTCTACCTTCCTTTATAGTCTTTTGTCAAGTTCATGTTGTTTTTCACTATTGTAGAGTTCCTAAAAAAAAAATGTGCTACTACACATATTGGCAAATTGTTGATCAATAAGTCTCATCCATGTTTTATTTCTAAGGGGCTTGTTAGGGGAAATTATGGAGAACTTTTGGCTCTAAGAATCAATGTAACATATTAAAATCTTACTTTTTGTTATTTTCAATATTTGATAATGTAATTTTGTTCTACTTTGATAGCTTGGTGCAGTGAAGCACCATGAAGTGTTTTTGGAGACCATTTTTTACACAATGTTTAAGGGTAATTATATATGGAGACCTATTAACCCATATCGGATTTATATTTAAGCTAATCCCTTTGCTATGTATAATACCTTAGTGCAAATGAAGGTTGTACTTTTAATTAAAATCAATGACAGTGAGGCCACAAGGGCACATCACACGTGAGTCTATGCTCACATAATCTATGTTAATTACTTTGATAAATTGCTTACAAATAAATAGGTTAGGTAAGTCTATAACAAACACCTATTTTTGTGGATATGAAAACAACCTAGAAGCTATAAATGAATACAACTATAACAACCCTGAAACCAACTCTAACAAATAATTGATATTTCGACATTATTCCAACACTTCCCCTTAATGGAGAAATGGATTCTCAACACTCCAAGTAATATGAATAATATGCCTGTTGGTCTAAGTCTCAACTAGGCTTACAAAATAACTTTAACAATTGACTCATCAACTGTGCCTTCATCTTGGCCTTCTTGGTTGTTGTATGATGTTTGTCCTTCTTTTTGCTTTCCTACTCCAAACTTGAAACACTTTAACTCTTGTTTTCTGCTCCATTGTCATTCTTGTGTATCTCTTCTTTCTCAACCTTGATTTCTGGTTAATGTTTTTTGTCTTCAACATTATTTCATGTTCTTGGAATATGAGTTCATTTTTAATACTTATAGATTCGAAAAAATTCTCATAAGTGGACTGTTGTTTTTCTTTCTGAGTACAATTATCAATGTCCTGCTCAAGGGATTCTTGCAACATTAGCTCATATTAATACTTTATTTCTTCAGGACTCCACTTTATAAAAACTGACTCAATTTCTATATCTGTAATGCAGTCTTCTTCTTCAGTTTCCATATAGTCCTCATCATAATCTAATGTTTCTTTGCATTCATCATAATATGGCTTTTGAAGCCATTCCTCAATAAATTATAATTCTTCATCAAACTTATGTGGCACTTCACCTAAGTGCTTCACATCACATTATTCCTTAGTAAACCTTGCACACTAAAAAACATTCATTAGAGTATCAATACAATTTTTGCTCATTTCATTTTTCTCTTCTAAGAGAGCTTTCTGATTTCTCTCCTGGTCATCTTCCTTCTCTTCCTTCTCTGCAACAATAAAGTTCTCTTCCACTTGATTTGTGTATCCAAGTGGACCATTCTTCTCACCAAACAATAACTCATCAATAAGATGTTTCTCATGCATCAATTTTGACCACTCTTCATTAGATGAATTGTCTTCATCAAATCAGACTTCATATGTCTCTCCTTCAAATAGATCTTCCTCCACAAGGTTTTCATTCTCATTATCACAATCAACTACATACGCACTTTCATCATCAATCATTGTGATTTCAATGCAACCATTTCCAGTCTTTATTTCAGTTATAAGACTGTCAATACACTCACCATTTTCAACAGTAGTGACATGATTAATTTCGTCTTTAGTTATCTTGCTCCCCCTCACACTAAACTTCATCTCTAGGTTATCCCAAAACATTTTTGCATTCTCTATTTCACCAAATTCATATAACAGAGCAGACAGGATGCCATTATTCAATGCTGAACTAACAAGATATAATGTTAATTTATCTCTTCTCTTTTTAGTAGGATCTTCATAAACATTTTGAACAAGTTCCCATAAATCTACTGATCCAAGTAAACCTTCCATTTTCATTTTCCAAAGATCAAAATTTTTACCTGAAAATGATGGTAAAATTGGCATTAACCTTTTCAATATCGCATTGATTTCTTCATCTTCATCAATCTGCTCCAGATCCGCAATCTGATCCTGGTCTCCATCAGGTATGAGTTCCTCAGCTACTGCTGAACACACTCTATATTTACCTGCAAAATATATTTCCTCTTGCTGATTCTTCTTCCACATGTGTTTCAGCTCTCTCCGGAGCTGTTTAATTCTCCTTTGTTGACCCATTAAAACTTCTCTATTCCACTTTTCATGATGCTCCTTCCACACAATTCTAGCGCTCTCCACGGGCTCACAGACGCCTCCAATACACAGAGTCACGGCTCCTTTACACTGTCACAACTCTACATGCATGCAACGATACCATCCATTCTCTGTTGGCTCTATAGTTGCAGTCCATCCCCCAAGACTTTCCTAAGATTAAGAGGAATGGATGTTCCGAAAGACTAATGGCGAAAAGCATGTTATCCACAATGACTTCACAATATGAACAGAAACAAATCAAATAAGCTTTAAAACATAGGAAGCAGAGTACTAGCGGTTCGTCTGTCCAGCAAATCTCTTCGGACGCCCGGATCTGCTCCTCGTAGAGCTTGCAAAACCTGCATTTCTATCAGATGCAAATCCGAATGAAATACGGTCGAAGTTTAGCTAAACTTATTCAAATCGAATGGTGAAACGACTCAAACCATCACCGATCATTCAGACAAGTTTTCAAACAATAAAGTTTTGTCGAACACTCACCCGAATTCCAGAAAGAAAGACAAAAAATGATATTTGTCTTAAGAATATCCAAATTCGACGCAGAGAGCAGCCAAAGTCGTTCCGCAGCCGAAAACAAATCCACAGAACAAGAAGCTTGACGAAGTACCAGCTAAACCTCTCCAAATCAGACCGTGAATACGATCATCGTCCCTAATCTACCGACAGAACTCTCCACGATTGATGGAAGTCAAATCGTGGCTCCACACCACGCGACTATGGGTGGGGTCAGAATCCTCCAATAATCACACCAAATGTTTGAACAACACAACCTCGCAGGCAACAACATACAGTGTCTTACATCCCTCAGGCACTTTGTCTAGTTTGTGATTATCCGCATGGACGAGATCCGAAGGCCTCTCTTCTAAAAATTCCGGTGGAATAACTTCGTCGCAGTCATTACAATGATCACGATTGGAATTGAGATTATGGCAGCTCTACTCAAATTGGCAGCGATAATTTACATAGTATGCAGGGGTTTCCCAAAGGATGGCAGCTCCACAGCTCCACACAAGGGCTTTTATAAGATGGCAGTGGCTTCACAAGGAATTTTTAACCCAAACGAGCTCACCTCAGCTCTGAGCTCGTTTCTGTCTAGTGCAGACTCTCTCCTCGAGTGTGGATTCACTTCACCCGGCAATTCGAGCAACGCTCCTTCTCTCGCTCTGTGCACGAAGATGACAACAATCTGCCTCACTTAGAGCGATCAGCTCTCTTGTCCACCCATAGCTCTCAATGCGCCCTCACACCTGTCGACCAACCCCACGCTCAATTTGCCCAGCCTCTCCATCTTTCGGCTCCTTACTCGAGTGATGCACCACGACTTTGATACCAAATTAAAATCAATTACAGTGAGGCCACAAGGGAACATCACAGGTGAGTCTACACTCACATAATCTGTGCTAATTACTTTGATAAATTGCTTACAAATAAATAGGCTAGGTAAGTCTATAACAAATCCCTATCTTTGTGGATCTGAAAACAACCTAGAAGCTATAAATGAATACAGCTATAACAACCCTGAAACCAACTCTAACAAATAGTTGATATTTCGACATTATTCCAACACTTTTTTATTCTTAATTGAACTAAAAATTGATCTTCTTTTCCTTGAAAAAAACTACATTGCATAACCTTTTTTTTTTTTTGTAAGAAAGCAACAGTGTTGTCCCAACTTAAGAAAAAAATAAAAAAATATAAATGTCTATGAGTATTTATCCTCTGACAAGCCTAATACATAGATTCCATGACTATAATAAAAAACTAGAAAAGATAATGGAAAATAATAAATTAATACCACATCTCGTCTATCTATCATCATACACATAAACTTGGGGCACCTCCTAGGACTGGGTCAAATCCTTGTTTTTTCAGAAACTAAGATGTCATTATAAAGAGAAGGATATTATGTCACTCTAGCACATCCACTCTTACGGTGAGATTTCTGATTTCTCCCTCTTGTGGCTTCATTTCTTGAGCTATCATATATTTTACATGCCAATACAACTCTACAATCATGTGAAAATTTGAGTCTTTGTTCTTAGTGAAACCTAGGTACATAATCACCCTCTCACTTTCCTCTCCACCTATTAATCCTGAGTGGAATATCAAATAAACCACACTTCCTCTTCCAGAATGGCCATGGAATCCCTTACTATCTTATCGACTTTGGAATGATTATGTTGTGTCGCTTCCTCGACCATGAGTGTGGATTTAGTTTTGTGTTTGGACTCCTTTCTTTACTTTAATTTCCCAGAGTCCATGAGATACTAAACATCCAACTGCAACACCCCCCACTTGTCAACTTGCCAAAACACCAACTTCCACTGCTGCGGATCTCTCATATTCAAATTGCAATGAAGAAATATATCGCTCACCAAACAAGGAATAAAATTAGAGATCTTACCAAGATTTTAAACTTCCTCCCATGCGCAGATATGAAACCCACCAGGAAATATCTATTCCCCTCATCAATATTCATTGAAGGACTCATAATGATCAACCAGTGATGTAGCGGACCCAGTAAATTGCATTGCCTCTCATCCTGCGATGTCTTATGCTAATCATGGTCGGAAGATATCACGTTCACAATCGGAGTAGGGAAGTTGGTCTGGAGAAAAGGAACCGGGGAGATAGAATAGGGAAAACCATTAGGCAAGAACCCCCTCGCTATGTAATAACTTTCGTCGTCTCTGCCACCTATCATCTTAGCTTGGCTCCATGAGCATATGCCACCACATCTCGGTTCTTTTGAACTAGAAGAGATAGGGAATGGCATTGCTATTGCAAGGATTCATTCGCCAATTCATCCCAACTATGATCAAAGGGGGGGAGTGATGAGAGACACCTTCATTGGCGAGACAATCCGCAATCTTATTAGCGTCTCTTTTGACATGTGAGGGAAATAAAGGGCTTGTCTTATGGATGTTAGCAAGGATAATATGGAGAATATACACAAGACTCTAAATGTTGGAGATATTGCTCGGTTAATATATGTTCTAAAGTAAAGCGAGTAGGTTAATAGTATATAGAAAATCACCCTCCATGATGATTGTGTCATATCGGTTGGCACAAGAAATATTTATACCTTTACGCAGGCGCCATATTTCGACTACATTGTTAGTTTTGGAACCAATAAATCCATTAAAGATACGAAGAATATTACTTGTGTCGTCTCTAAAAACACAACCAAAGCTAGTTGGACTTATGTTTCTTTTAGAAGCATTGTCAAAGTTTAAGTTAACAAGATCCAGGAGAGGAGGAAATAATGGGGGTGGAGGTCAAAGGAGTGAGGATGGGAATATAAATAGGGGTTAACCAATTAAGTAGCAGCCACCTATCATGCAATTTTCCTGGGATTATTGTCTCCATGATGTCTTGCTTGATTTTGGACCATAAAGTAGAGAGATGAATATACTCATATTTTAAAATACTTCTATTATGTTCCTTTCATAACTCCCACACTAGGAAGCCAAGAAATAACTACCGGTTCTATTTATAAAGGGAAATTTAAAACCTGACTACTCCAAGAGAAGTTAGTAATCCTAATGGAGTCCATCGTCCTATCGGTTTTCTTGAAAGCATTGGCTCCTTGATCTTAAATAACTTGTATGAAGATGCAAGTGTTTCGTAGGTTCTCCATGATTTCACTATCCTTGCCACACAATACATTTAGTCCTGTTCCTCAAAATCCATGACAAATGAGATGGTCATAGATTAGGATTTTTCCATGGGTCATTAACCATAGAAAGGTCTCTACCTTCAGCCACATGTCAATCCCTAAACGTTTCCTCCAAATATCATCATGGGAGAGATAGGCATATTGTTTTTTCACTGAGTAAGATTCTTTAACATTGAAGCTTCCAATTGCTTGATTGTGGTGACCAAACCTCTCTCATGAGTTAATAATCCAAAATACTTGAAATATAAATATATCCATATAGGATAATAAATGATATATTGAATAATAAAAGTATAATAATGAATAAGATTGATACTAAGAATGAGGACCTTATATTCCCACACATGGGTTCCTTTTCATTAAGACGTGACCTTTCATCACGAAGTGTATCTTCATTATTAATCATTAACTATTAATTATTTATTATTATTAAAATTAAAGAAGAAGAATGATAATTGTCTATTTAACACATCATGCCAAGACATTACTTAACTTTTGACCTCGACTCACATGACCTTTCCTTGTTGTTTTCCTGCTGGACAGTCTCTCAAGGCCAAGTATGGATGGGGCAAAAACTCACTGGCATCAAACAGGGCCCATCATTAGTGTTGTGTATCAATTCAAGAGAAAAACGATTTAAAAAAATACAAGGAAAACTTTACAAAGTAGTCATAAATACTGATACAGAGAAACTGTACTATGTCCCTTCATACATGGACGATGTATATTAATTCGAGTGTTATAAACCGAGAAACATATCTAACTGTGGATCTTAGACTACCTTTCAAAAACACACAAACATGTTGTGCATAGACGGTGTAAACTTATTTCTTTCCACACAGGACAAAATCTACTGGATAGTTGAGTTATAGACCCACCATTAACAAATTACAAGGGGTATATTATTAATTCAACGATTGATGGCCACTCAGTTCAAGTTGTAGGGATAAAGAAGATGACAAATAACATTTGAGAAATGTCAAGGGGCTTTGATGGCATTGAAGAGTTATCTTAGCATGCTAGAATCACAGAGGTCTTTAGTTCAACACTGTGCAACCGGTTGACCATGATAGACACGAAGGGTGAGACCATGACACACTCGAAGGGAATTATACAACGCCTTGTACATTTCACGAAGGGATTCTTTCGTGAGACTCTACTCTCCCTCGGATAAACTAGATATCATTTACTAAAACCTATTGAGGGGTGGCTTATACATTAAGACAACAAAGAATACAGTAACTAGAAGAAAAGTAAAACAGAGACATCAAGAAATGCATATAGCCTTTCCATTATTCAAGATTTAGATTGTCAAGTAACCTTCACGTCGAACCACTCAGCAACCAAAATGTTTTTTTTATAATACAGAGGGTTCCTAAAAGCAACTAACCAAATGCTCTTACCTTATTATGCGGAGTCCAAATGGCAGAGGTCTGCCCAATTACGTCTGCCCAATTACGTTTGACTCCAGAACGATTCCACTACTTAAGCATTGAGAAGTTATAGAGAATATTTGATAACTCGACCTTATTTACAGGGAGCACACAGAGCCTATATCGAAAGAAGACTAATGAAAACGATAGTTCTAGTGCCCATCTACTAGTCTACGGATGCTTAATGGAGGTCTGTAAGACAGTACTGTAGCTAGGGTAAGGTGGCTAGATTTTAGAGGACACTTTAAGCTCTTGATAATCCCGAGGGGTTGTTTCCAAAACGTCTTAAAAGCTCTGACAGAAGGGTCATTACACCTTCTTGACCGTATCCCAAGTTAGTCCAGCCTTAATCCATAGAAAATGGATTTGGTAGACAGTTCAGTCTTCTCGTTCTAAGTTTGGTTAGGGTTTGTCGTACTCATCGATATTTCGTTAAGGAAAGGTAAGCCTCTTCTCAAGAGTTAATACGAATAGAATGACAGTTGTCCCTAAAGGGGTGAGGTGAGAACTCGATTCTTAACTACCATCTCCACGCCTTGAATTCACAATTTCTAGGACCACGTTGATGGCAAGAAACTCATTATGTTCTCTACTCACCATACCCGAAGAAACGTATTGTCCACTACAAAATTTATCAAGGGTAATTCTTAGTACTCATCTCACGGTAGGCCTTGCTGGCAGAGTACATTTGGCAATGGACTTATATAAATATAGGCTATTTCTTAAACGTTTTAAGGTGCAATATGTTTGGTAATAGTATGTTTACACATATCGAATATTGCGTAAATATTTGGTGGCACAATGTAATAGGCAATAGTTATATACATGTATATAAATTGATGTGTAAATATTTTATGGCAAACTGGAGTTTTGACTTTAGACATATATGTAGGTTGTTTCATAAACACTTTGGTATGTGTATGTATAGTTGCTAAGGACAAGAGTATAGCCCATGCGGTTAGGATAAAAGAAAACACTTATAGGATTACAAGGAGTCAAGGATTCGAGGAGGAGATAAAGTCTTATAATTTCATTTATAAAATAACTTTGATAAGTATTAATGTGGAAGAAGAAGTGCTTAAGCTCCTTGTAACAAGATTTGAGTTAAGTATGCTTTTAATTTGAGAATCTATGGCCAAGATCAAGTAGGTGGGGCCAAGATCTTTTCAAAGTTGGATTTATGATCCGGTTATCATCAAGTTAGGATAAAAGATGAGGACATACACAAAACAACATTTCAGACAAGATATGGACAATAGGAATTGGTAGTCATACCTTAATGCACTAGCCACGTTTATGTGCTTGATGAACAGTATTTTCATTCAGTATTTAGACAAGTTTGTACTTGTATTTAATGACGATATTCTGGTCTATTCTAAAACGGAGGAAGAACATGAAGAATGCTTAAGAATAGTTCTACAAACTTCGAGGAAACACAAACTGTACGCAAAATTTGATAAGTGTGATTTTTGTCAAAAGAAAATACAATACCTAGGACATGTAATTTCAGCAGAAGGCATTGCAGTTGATCCTAAGAAAATAAAATCCATCATCGAATGGTCGATACCTAAGGATGTAGCTGATATCTGGTCATTCATGAGAAATCGCAGATTTATAGAGGGGTTTTTCAAAATAGACTACCCTATCACGTCATTAAAAAAAAAAGGAACCAAGTTTAATTGCTCATAGAAGTGTCAAGATAGTTTTAACAACTGAAACTTAAAATACAGAGTTACAAGGCTGAGCTATCCCTTTGTAATGTACCTCAAAAATCACCATAAAAAAAAAATTTGTTTGTACATTTATCCTTGAAAAGTTTCAAGGTCTCAAGCAAGTAGGCTTTCTGTATAAAGCTTGAGTTGAAAGTTTGTTGGAGACCTTACTGTCGTTGGTTGTCTTTACTATAGAACTTAAAACTTCCTAATGATACAATAAGTGTATCCTCCTCCTTCAATGTTTATTCAAAGTCTTGTAACAATTACCAATATTTCTTATTTGATGATGTCTATAATACCAGCACAAGTTCAACTATACGAGTGCCTTGCAAATAGGTCTGTTACTTCTATATCTCTAATTGGAACACAAAATTCTCCAATCAACACACATCGACTCCCGAAATCGCGAAAAAGTTACCAGCATGTCAGGGTTTCGGAGTTTTTGATTTTGCAATTACAACAGCCAACATCAACGCACAACAAATCCCGAAATTGCGAAACGTGACCTGCATTTTTGGGATTTCGAAGTTTGGAATTTCACGAATTCAACAACTAAGATCAACACATCACAACTCCCGAAATCACGAAAAGTGACCAACACTTCGAGATTTCACGAATATAGAGGTCAAACATCGACAGGCTCTGAAATATGAAACAAAGGGAAGGTTGGACTAGCGCTTCGGGGTTTCGATCTTTCGGACATTCGTGGGTGCAAGTGCCTCAATAACAACGGCATAAACCAATTTCGGAAATGTGAAAAAGAGAAGATCAGTACTTCGGGATTTTGGGTTTCAAAATCCCACGAATTCAAACGGCAAACATCAAACACAAACAATTTTCCAAAATGCGAAAGAGGGAGAGTGGGTCCCATATTTTGGGATTTCGAGAATTCGGGCTTCAGGGTTTCGGAGTTTCAAGTACCCAAACATCGCATACAACAATCCCCGAATTCTGAAAGCAACAAGATGTGGGATCCACTCCTTCGATATTTTGGGTTTTGGGATTTTGGGATTTACAAACACATGGTGCATAAACACAATTGAAAAAGAAAATCCGAAATGCAAAAAACGATTAGGGTGTGGGCCCTACAATTCGGGTTTCGTGGTTTACTAACTCCCGATGTAAAACATTACACGACATCAAACGCTGAATTGCAAAGTAACGAAAAAGGTAAGGGGCCCATCCAATATCAGGTTTAGGGATCGAATTTTCGTGAGCACAAAAGTCAATCATCGACAGACTGCAACTCCCAAAAGGTGATTAGTACTTCGGGAATTCAGAGTTCGGAATTTCGCGAGTGAAAGTGCCCAAACAACCACACATACAAACCTTCGAAATGCGGAAAAAGCGAAGGTGGGTCCCGCACTTCAGGATTTCGGGTTTCGGGATTTCATGGTTTAAAATACCAAACCACCATACACAACAACTCCCGAATTATGAAAGGTGAAAGGATTTGGGACCACCACTTCGGGATTTTAGGGTTTCAAATACCAAACCACAATACACAACAACTCACGAATTCCAAAAAGTGAAAGGAAGTGGGACCACCACTTCGGGATTTCAGGATTTCGGGGTTTCAAATACCAAACCACAATGAAAAACAACTCTCGAATTCTGAAAAGTGAAAGGATGTGGGACCACCACTTTGGGATTTTGGGTTTTGAGATTTTGGGATATCGGGGTTTCAAATACCAAACCACAATATATGACAATTCCTGAATTTTTGAAAGGTGAAAGGGTGTGGGACCAACACTTTGGGATTTCAGGTTTCGGGGATTCAAATGTCAAACCACAGTATACGACAATTCCCGAATTCCGAAAGCATAAAGACTTAAGAGTTTTTCCTTCTCAGAAGGATACAAAAGGATAAAGGTTTTCTGTAAGGGAAAATCTCTAAATTCGTTATGGACCTTGACTAAGGAGAGGGTATCCCATTCTAAAAAGAAACAAGGAAAGCAAAGACCTCGAAAAGGCATCTATTCTCAAGATGGTTTTAACACCCAGAAAAAAAACAAAAAGAGGTTTCCAAAATTCTTTAATTCCCAAATTTTATCATTCTAAACACATCTAATATATAGATTGCATATTGTTAGATACATAGTATCTGATACAACATTCAAACAGAAAGTTGGGAGAAACTCGTTACAGAACCGATTTAATCAGATACAATACACCAGATGCAAAAAGGTCATACACACAGAAAAGGTAACTTATTCAAGTTCAGATTTAATCTATACATAACATCAAAACACATAGGCATTCATAATAAAGAGGGGAAAATTAACATATCTGAATCCAATCCGTGGGAAGACAAAGTGAACAACCACGTTCCTCCCAACCGTATAACAGGGAAGCCAAAATCACTTGCCCGATTGACCCCCTAGTCTAACCATGAATCCATGAGAGAGAACTTGGAAACTCCTCCTGAGCTATGTCCTTCGATTCCAACAGTTATCCTCTTCCTTCACACTTACTCAACAGTGCTCATAACAACAAGACAATTTAGTTTCAACAAAACTCCTCTTGCCTCACACTCAATCCGCAGTGCTCATAACAACAAGAGAGTTCTGAAATCCTTTCCCAGCATACTTGGCAGCATCTTGCCTCCTCGCATATGCTATTTATCCGTTTTTCCCCAGGTCTTTTCGTTACTTTGGGGATTTTCGCATATTTTATTAATCCCTAATTTTCAAGGGTTGCGAGTGGCCAGATATTTGATTTTCCACTTGTAATCATCACCACAGAGGCAGTTCCAACTTGTTCCCCACTCATGGAGTCATGGTCAGTTGATTTTAACATGGTTGTTAGATTTGTCCTCCTGCAGTTAATATAATTATTCTATCGTGATACAAGTTTCATATTCAAATAGTTAGTTGGGTCCAAACAGATCTCTGCCCAACAGTCACAATAATTAAATACAATTATTAAATTCAAAATTCAGAATTGTCATAAATAGAAAAAAAAATTGATATTCGAATTTGCCAAAAATAGAAATAAATTTTCAGCACATAAAAATAAAAAAAATTATTTTGGGGGGATGTCACATCCTTTCCCCCTTTAGTAAAACACTTTCCTCAGTGTTCGTTCCTTTCCTAGAACATGATTGGATGAGATTTCCGCAAATATCCCTCCAATTCCCAAGTGGCCTGCTTAGGACTAAAGTGCTTCCATTGCACTTTTACTTGAGTGACAGTTTTGTTCCGAAGTGTTATTTCTCTCTAGTCCAAAATGCGTAGGGGTTCCACCTGGAACTCTCCCTCGGGTTCCACCTGCACCAAGTTCCAATCAATCATATGAGTAGGGTCATGAATATACCTTTTCAACAAAGAAACATGAAATACATTATGAATTCCTAGATTAGCTGAAAGTGCAAGATGATATGCTACGGGTCCAATTCGAGCTAGTATCTCGAAGGGCCCACAAAACCTGGGTGCCAGCTTGGCACAATTTCCCAACTTCAGTGATATTTTCCGGGATTTGAACTTCAAGTAAACATGGTCTCCCACTTGAAATTCCACGTGTCTTCTTTTCTGATCTGCATAGCTCTTCTATCTGTCCTATGCTTCTTTCAAGTTCTGTTGTATCTTTCTTACCATGTTCTTTATTTCTTGGAGCATCTCTGGTCCAACCATGAGTCTGTCAGCTGGGTTATCCCAACTAATTAGAGTTGTACACTTTTTGTTGTATAGTATTTCAAAAGGACTCAACTTAGCTGAATTTTGGTACCCATTGTTATATGGAAATTCCACCAAGTGTAGGTAGTCTTCCCACTTGTTCGGTTTTTTTCTTAGATACATGTGGAGCATATCGTCTATGACTCAATTTGTCCTTTTGATCTGTCCATCCATTTGTGGATGACAACTCGTACTGAAATTGAAATTAGTATTTAGCCCTGCAAACAATTCCTTCCAAAAAGCGGATGTGAATTTTACATCTCTATCTGAAATCACCATTTTAGTAATACCATGTAGTCTAAAAATTTCTTTCATGAATATTTCAGCAATGTTAATAACTTTAAAAGTAGACTTTACAGGAATAAAGTGTGCAGACTTACTGAGTTTATCGATTACAACCATGATTGAATCATTCTGTTTCTGGGTTTTACGCAAACCTGTTATAAAGTCCAGTGAGATGGTCTCCCATTTCCATTCTGGTACTGGTAATGGCTGTAATAGGCTAGTTAGATGCTGGTGTTCAGACTTAACCTCAGGAAATCTTGGCACCTAGCCAAGTAATCTATTGTTTCACCATTCATATTAGGCCAGTAAAATAGTTTTATGAGTGTTGTTATTGTTTTCTGGTAACCTGGATGGCGAGAGTATGGTTTCTTATGCACATCGTCTAAAATAGTTAAATTTATCTTTGTTGAATCTGGTATGTAAAGTATGTTTTTAAATCTTAATAGTCCCTCCTTGTCGATACTTATATCTGGTTCATCTGAGTTTGTGACACTATTTT
>SNQJ01S0087342.1:53580-66006 GCA_010110895.2 Picea sitchensis
TTTCTAGAATTTTGTTATATGTTATAAACTTTACACAAACGACCAGATTTCATTCCTGAAAATATTTCACATTAGCATAACCAGATGCATTACATCGGATATATATATAATCATTCAAAAAGAGAGAGGAATGATTAACATATTTGAACCAGTTCACAGAGAAGGTAAAGGGAACAGCCACATTCCTCCCAACCGTAGAATACGCATCCAAAATTACTTGTCTGATTCACCCCCTAGCCTAACCATGAATCCATGAGGGCGAACTTGGAAGAATCCTCCTCAACAATGTTCACAATTCCAACAGTTATCCCCTTGCCTCACACTTACTTAGCAGTGCTCATAACAGAAAGGAAAAATCCATAGTCTCTTTTCTTAGCATACTTGGCAGTGTCCTGTTTCCTCACATATGTTATTTATCATTTGCCCAGGTCTTTTCCCTCCCTTGGGAATTTTCACATCTTTCTAAATCCATGATTTTTAGGGGTTGCCAATGGCGAAATCATTGATTTTACACTTGTAATAATCATACCAAAGGTAGTTCCAACATGTTCCCCACTCATGGAGTCATGGTGAACTAAATTTAAAATGGGTGTTCCATTTGTCCTCCTCCAATCAATACAAAATAATTTTTTTTCATACAAGTGTCATAGTCAAATAGTTAGTTGGGTCAAATTAGGTCTCTTCCCAATAGTCAAAATAAATATTTACAATTATCAAATTCGAAATTCATAATTTCCATAAATGGAAAAAAAATTCCAAATTCGAATTTACTAAAAACAGAATAAATTTCCAGCAATTTTAAATTTCAAAAGTATTTTATTTTTTTGGGGATGTCACATCCTTTCCCCCTTTAGTAAAACACTGTCCTCAGTGTTTGTTCCTTTCATGGAACAAGATTGGATGAGATTTCCGCAAATCTCCCTCCAACTCCCAAGTGGCCTCCTCAAGACTAAAGTGCTTGCATTGCACCTTTACCTGAGCGATGACTCTATTCTGAAGTGTTATTTTTCTCTCGTCCAAAATGTGCAGGGGTTCCACTTGGAACTCGCCTTCGGGTTCCACCGGCACTAATTTCCAATCAATCATATCAGTAGGGTCATGAATATACTTTTTCAACAAAGAGACATGAAATATATTATGAATTCTTAGATTAGCTGGAAGTGCAAGTTGATATGCTACAGGTCCAATTCGAGCTAGTATCTCGAATGGCCCACAAAACCTGGGTTTCAGCTTCACATAGTTCCCTAACTTCAACGAGCTTTTTCGAGCTTTGACTTTCAAATAATCATGGTCTTCCACTTGAAATTCCAAGTGTCTTCTTTTATGATCTGCATAACTCTTTTGTCTGTCTTGTGCCTCTTTCAAGTTCTGTTGTACCTTTCTTACCATGTTCTACATTTCTTGGAGCATTTCAGGTCGAGCCATGATTCTGTCAGCTAGGTTATCCCAGCTAATTGGAGTTGTACACTTTATGCCATACAATATTTCGAAAGGGATCAACTTAGCCGAAGTTTGGTACCCATTGTTATATGTAAATTATACCAAGTGCAGGTAGTCTTCCCACGTTCTTGGTTTTGTTGTTACGTACATGTGAAGCATATCCTCTATGATCTGGTTCGTCCTTTCGGTCTGTCCATCCATTTGTGTATGATAGATCGTACTGCAGTTCAAGTTAGTATTTAGTCCTGCAAACAATTCCTTCCAAAAAGCAGATGTAAATTTTACATCTCTATCTGAAATCACCATTTTAGGAATACCATGCCATCTAAAATTTGTTTTCATGAATATTTCAACAATGTTTATATCCTTAAAAGTAGACTTTATAGGAATAATGTGTGCAAACTTACTGAGTTTTTCGATTACAACCATGATAGAATCATTTTGTTTCTGAATTTTAGGCAAACCTGTTATAAAGTCCAGTGATATAGTCTCCCATTTCCATTTTGGTACTAATAATGGTTGTAATAAGCCAGCTGGATATTGGTGCTTGTCCTTAACCTGCTCACAATCTTGGCACCTAGCCAATTACTTTGTATTTCACACTTCATATTGGGCCAACAAAATAGTTTTTTGAGTGTTGTTATTGTTTTCTGGTAACCTAGATGGCTAGAATACGGTTTCTTATGCACTTCATCTAAAACAACTAATTTTAACTCTGTTGAATCTGGTATGTAAAGTCTATTTTTAAATCATAATAGTCCCTTTGTGTCGATACTTAGATATGGTTTATCTAAGTTTGCGATACTATTTTGAAATTCTTCCATCATCCTAGTGTAATTTCCTTCATTAATACCTGTTGTCCTTATTCTTTGTTCGAGATCACTTTCTGCCCTGCTGATATTTATCTCAAATAGCCCATGGACTCTTCTGCTTAAAGCATCTTCTACCTTATTTTCCTTACCCTTGATATGTTTGACCTCAAATTCGAATTTGATCATGAAGGATATCCACCTTACTTGTCTTTCATTAAGATCTAGTTGGTTAAACAAATATTTCATCCTACTATTAGGCATCAATAGTAGGAATTTTCTACCCATTATATTGTGTCGCCTTATTTTTAAGGCATGTATTACTGCTGCCAATTCTAAATCGTGAGTGACATAGTTTCGATCGTGTTCTTTTAATTTCTGGGACTCGTAACAAATCACGTACCCTTCCTGAGTTAGGACACCACCTAGTCCCTCTTTACTTGCATCAACACAAACTGTGAAGTCTTTATCTCGGTCTGCTACCTTCAAAATGGGCATCGATGTCAATAATTCTTTCAGCTTATTTAAATTGTCTTGACACTTTTGCGACTAGTGAAACTTGGTCCCTTTCTTTTGTAATGACGTGATAGGGTAGGCTATCTTGGAAAACCCTTCAATAAATCTTTGATAATATTCGGTGATTCCCATGAATGATCGGATATCTATCACATCCTTAGGTATTGGCCATTCCATATTGGATTTTATCTTTTCTGGGTCTACGAAAATACCTTCTGAGGAAATGACATGTCCTAAATATTGTATTTCTTTTTGATAAAAGTCACATTTGTCGAATTTTGCGTATAGTTTATGTTTCCTTAATGTTTGCAGAAATATTCTTAGGTGTTCATCATGTTCCTCCTCCGTTTTTTAATAGACTTGAATATCGTCGATAAATACTACCACGAACTTGTCTAAGTACTGACTGAAAATACTGTTCATTAGGCACATAAACATGGTTGGTGTGTTAGTGAGTCCGAAAGGTATCACTATGAACTCGTAGTGTCGATATCTTGTCCGAAAAGTTGTTTTGTTTATGTCCTCGTCTTTTATCCTAACTTGATGATAATGGATTGTAAATCCAACTTTGAAAAGATCTTGGCCCCACCTACTTGATCGAACAAATCATTCATCCTTGGTAAGGGGTATTTGTTCTTAATAGTCATTTTGTTCAGTTGTCTATAATCGATACATAGTCTTAGAGTACCATCTTTATTTTTCACAAAGAGGACTTGTGCCCCCCAAGGTGAGAAGCTCGGTCTGATATACTTTTTGTCCAACAATTCTTATAATTGTATTTTTAATTATGTTAGTTCTGGTAGACTCATTCGGTAAGGTGCTTTTGAGATAGGGGTTGAACTGGGTAATAGGTCTATGGGGAAGTCTATTTCCCTTCTAGGAGGTAATTTTGGTATCTCATCCACAAACAAAGTCTTCTAACTTTGGCTTATCTTATTTTTCTAATAGATTCGTTACTTGGATGGCATAAACTTGACATCCCTTTCTAATAAATTTCTTGATTTGCATCGTTGAAACTTGTCTAACTAATACAGGTTTCGGTATACCTTGGGTTGTTCTAATAGTGCCAAAATCATCTTTATAACTAAGTATCTTTGTATAACAGTCTAGTACTGCTTTGTGTTGTTCCAACCAATCCATTCGGATAATCATATTGTAAGATCCTAGTGGTAGGATATTCAGTTTTGTTCTTATATTTTGACCATGTAAGTTGAACTCAAAATTCCAAACAAAGTCAACTACTTTCCTTTTAGTACCAGTTGCTAATTGTACAAGCCATGATTTTGCGTGCTTCAGTTTCTTAAATTTCTTCGACTCTACCATATGAGGACTAATATAACTTAACGTAGCTCTCGGGTCAATTAAAACAAAAATTTGAGCATTATTGATTTTACCTTCGATTTCTACCACCGAGGACTGGTGGTCATCTTGTCGACCATATATGGATACATTTATCCGATGTAGGCTTCTGCCCACATCTCCCACTATCGAGGCTTCCTACAAATTTTGAATAGCAGTTATGTTTGCTGAAATTAAACGTGGACAACTCCTCCTTAAATGAGGCTCTCCACACTTCCAAAACTTTGATGGCTCGCTAGAGTTGTCCCCAAACTTCTTCGTCCCCAGGTTTACTCGTTTACCGCTACCTTACACATTTAGATGCTTGGAGTGAAAATTATTCCTTGGAAAACTTTTTGTTGCATTCCGATAAGGAGTCGGTTGGTATCCCTTCTTCCGCTGGTTCATTCGATCTGGCTTCTTATCCTTCTAGGCCTTAGGAAAATCTACCTGCTATTTATATTGGTCATATCACATTCATGCTTTCCTTAATACCTCACTCAAGGATTTGGGGTTTTCAAACTCAATTCTATCCCTATAGGAATGTGGTAAACAACTTAAGAATCAATGGATTTTTACATTATCCTACCGGATGTACGGTATGAACCTTAATAGTTCCAGAAATTTATTTATAAGGTCCTCCATCGTCATCTATCTGATTCGAACCATTCCAAATGTTTCTGAAGATACTTCTTAAAGTCGGACCATTCCAACTGTTTCTCCTTTAGGCCCTTGGCCAATTTCAGGTCTTGCCACCAAATGCTGGCTTTTCCCTTTAGATTGTAGATGGCCATTTTGACCTTCATGTTGTTCGAATAGTTATAGATATGGAAGTATTTTTTGATGTCCAACAACCATGCCTCAGCTTCTTCTCCTATCCTAGATTCTCCATCAAAGGTAGATGGTTTAATTTTTTTAAACTCTCCTTCAAGGTGGTCTATTTGTTTTATTTTTCTATCTCATTTAGTTTTGTCTTCAGCTGAAGGTGTTCCTTCAGATGACCTGTCTTCTTTTTTTGTTTCTGGCCGAGAGTTCCTTGAGGCCCTTTTTTTGACCTCTGCACCATGGTTATCATATTTTGGGATTTTCTTTGTCACTATACCTCCCAGCAGGACTTCATTTATCTCTTGCTGTTCCTGCTGTGCTTTCTTCAAATTTTCATTGCCGGCTTTGAAAATCTGCAGTTCGACAATAATATTCCTCATTCTTTCCAAAACCTCCATGGGTGAGCTTCCATCACTATTTTGTCTTGGATCTCTAGGAGGTCCTTGCTGCGGATTCCTTCCATCTTGATTTTTGCACCCTCGTGAGCTGCCATAATTAACACAAAACAGAAATGGCTTTCTGTTTGTAATCATAAGATTTATTAGTTTTACATAAATCGAAATATATACTAAGCAACTAATGTGGCCCTATTTAGGCCCAGTGCTGTAACTTTTTTCTCTAATACCATATGTAATGTACCCCAATTTACCCAAAATAAAATAAAAAAATTATTAGTATGTTTGGGAAACATTACCTCTCCTAGCCTTCAAACAATGAAGTTATTAACGACAATTGAACTACTATGAACCTCCTTCTCCTATTTAATAACTGACTCTGGCATCTCCTTCCATCTTACTAATAGACACAATACAATTATATCTGTACATTTATGGCATAAACAATTTAACCCTCACCCCTATGTATGGTCCCTTACTTGAATACGAAACATTTTACTTTTATAAAAGGAGAAACTCAAGGGTTAAGGGTCGCAACTTGTAAGCATTTAAAGGTACTTAAATTTCGACTCACTCTAATCCTAACTGAGCCTCCTCGTAGTCCAACTGAAGGGATAAGGAACTAAATCATCTTAATTGAACAATGAGCGAGTCATGAAAGTGCATTAACTTGACAAGAGGTCTAAGGCTTTTTCTGTCACTCAGACTTAATAACCTTTTGTCCAGTCTATTAATGGAGGCCCTGCGAGTTTGCATTCTGAGGCCACCACTCACCCTATATCCAATACAATTATGCCACCTATGTTATGTCAAATGGTTGGATATCTCCTTTGTACTCCTACTATCAATCTGTGTAGTAATGGTTATTGCTCCATTGGGGTTCTCCCGCCTAGAGTTTAGGGTTTTGTTTCTTCCTTACAGATTTATCCTCTACAATGGTAGTCGACACTCTGGAGGTTTTCCCCTTGTGAGATATGCAGGTGCTACCCATCTTCATGGTAAGTTACGATACTCTCGTCGTTGTTTTATGATGAGTAAGAAAAGTCGAGAGGGACTTTGGTCATTCCAGTATTTTTTATTTCTTATGGATTATTTGTAAACAATGTCTTTCCTTCAAAGATTTGGATTTGTGGAAAGTCTCCTTTCAGTATACTAGACTACTCCTTATGCTTTGGGATTTTTAAATGCATAGTTATGAGAGAGAGAGGATTATTATTATTGTCCGGGGTTTGGACTTCCCCTCAGAATTTCCTCTTCTACCCCAAGGGTAAAAATACGGGTATAGGTATCGATTCTATAATTTAAAGGAGGATGCCCCGACTATAAATTCTTTAGAATTCTTCTTGTGTATTACCTGTTCAGAGCCTCTTCCTTCTTAGGTTGCCTACATTTTATTTCAATTTAGGTGTAGCTTATATGTTCGTATCTCATGTAGTGTCGCACGTTAAGTTCCTGTCTAGAGTACTAATCAAAACTATATAGCCCTTAAGACACTTCCGTAAGTCCCTAACAAGTTCTAGAGTTTCATTGTGTATTTGATTTTCTTTTGCGTCAAAGTTATAAAAATTTACAGTACTCATGGAGACATTCATGCTTGTTTCGTATGAAGGTCTATGAAGTCGAAGCATTCTTATAGATATTTATTGGTTGAAGCATTAATTTTCTTTAATATTGAAACTATCATTCTTATTATTTAAAGGATTGCTAACCGAGATCTAATGATGGGGCTCTTTGTTTATGAGGGTAGCCATCGGAAGTCCCTGAACCATCCTCCCCTTGACCTGGAATGTTTATACGACCAGATGCGACAGAGGAAGAGACTCCTAGTTCTCCCACCATGAGTTCAGTACCACATTTCATTAAACTCTTCCTATCATTCATTATTCTGTTAAAGGTTCTATCCATCCTTCTTTTATTATACAATACTAATGTAAATTGAAACATTCCTTGCAGGGACTTTGACCGTGCATAGATTTGGGCGCAGACTCCTGGTCAAGAGCTCAAAAGGTATTTGGGTTTTAATTTGTTACGCTGAAAGAGAACCCTATGTGTTTTTCTTCTTTTTTTCTGATGTAATTTTAAGCCAGAAGGGTGAGAATCATCAAGAGCAGAGTCTATTCAAGGGTGTGACATCCCCAAAAAATAAATATTTTTATTTCTATCGGTTGGAAATTTATTTCTGTTTTTCGCAACTTCGAATCTCGAAAATATTTTCCATTTATGGCAATTTCAAATTTTGAATTTAATAATTGTATTTAATTATTGTGACTATTGGGAAAAGATCTCTTTGGACCCAACTAACTATTTGACTATGATACTTGTACCACAATAGAAAAATTATATTAACATCATGAGGACAAATGGAACAACCATGTCAAAATCAGCTAACCATGACTCCATGAGTGGGGAATAAGTTGGAATTGCCTCTGGGCTGATGATTACAAGTGGCAAATCAGAGAATTGGCCACTGGCGACTCCTGAAAATCAAGGATTAAGAAAAACTGTGAAAATCCCCAAAGGAGGGAAAAGACCTAGGCAAAAATGGATAAATAGCATATGCAAGGAGGCAGGACGCTGCCAAGTATGGTGGGAAAGGATTTCTGAACTCTCTTGCTGTTATGAGAACTGCGGATTGAGTGTGAGGCAAGAGGAGTCTTGTTGAAACCAAATTGTCTTTTTGTTATGAGCATTGTGGAGTAAGTGTGAAGCAAGAGGATAGTTGTTGGAGTCGAAGGACATAGCTGAGGAGCAATTTCCAAGTTTTCTCTCATGAATTCATGGTTAGGCTAGGTGGTGAATCGCGAAAGTGATTTTGGCTGCCGTGTTATACGGTTGGGAGGAAATTGGTTGTTCGCTTTGTCTTCCCATCGAATGGATTCAGATATGTTAATTTTCCCCTCTCTATTATGACTGGCTATGTCTTTTGATGTTATGTATCGATTGAATCTGAACTAGAATAAGTTACCTTCTTTGTCTGTATGACCTTTTTGCATCTGGTGATTGTATCTGATTAAATTGGATCTGTAACAAGTTTCTCCCAACTTTCTGTTCGAATGTTTTATCGAATACTATGTATCTAACAATATCCTCCTACAATATGCCATCTATATATTAGATGTGTTTAGAATGATAAAATTCAGGAGTTGAATAATTTTGTAAACCCCTTTTTGTTTTTTTTCTGAGTGTTAAAACAATCTTGAGAATAGACGTCTTTCAGAGGTCTTTGCTTTCCTTGTTTCTTTTCAGAATGGGCTACCCTCTCCTTAGTCAAGGTCCATGATGAATTTAGAGATTTTCCCTTACAGAAAACCTTTATCCTTTTGTATCCTTCTGAGCAGGAAAAACTCTTAAGTCTTTATGCTTTCGGAATTCGGGAATTGTTGTATACTGTGGTTTGACATTTGAAATCCCGAAAGCCAAAATCCTGAAGTGTTGGTCCCACACCCTTTCACCTTTTGGAAATTCAAGAACTGTCGTATATTGTGGTTTGGTATTTGAAACCCCGAAATCCTGAAACCCGAAATCCTGAAGTGGTGGTCCTACATCCTTTCACTTTTCAGAATTCGGGAGTTGTGTATTGTGGTTTGGTATTTGAAACACTGAAATCCTGAAATCGTGAAGTGGTGGTCCCACATCCTTTCACTTTTCGAAATTCGGGAGTTTTTGTGTATTGTGGTTTGGTATTTGATACCCCGAAATCCCGAAATCCCGAAGTGGTGGTCCCACATCCTTTCACCTTTCAACATTCGGGAGTTGTTGTGTATGGTGGTTTGGTATTGAAACCCAGAAATCCTGAAACCCAAAATCCTGAAGTGCGAGACCCACCTTCCCTTTTTCTGCATTTCAGAGGTTTGTATGTGTGGTTTTTTGGGCACTTGCACTCATGAAATCCCGAACTCCGAATTCCTGAAGTACTAATCACCTTTCGGGAGTTGCAGTCTGTTGATGATTGACTTTTGTGCTCACTAAAATTTGAACCCCGAAACCCAATATTGGATGGGCCCCTTACCTTTTTCGTAACTTCGTGATTCGATGTTTGACGTCATGTAATGCTTTGCATCGGGAGTTAGTAAACCCCAAAACCTGAAATTGTAGGGCCCACACCCTAATTATTTTTTGCATTTCGGATTTTCTTTTTCATTTGTGTTTATGCGCCATGTGTTCGTAAATCTCGAAATACCAAAACCCGAAATCCCAAAGCAGTGGATCCCACATCTTGTTGCTTTCTGAATTTGGGGATTGTTGTATGAAGTGTTTGGGTACTTGAAACCCTGAAACCCCAAAGCCCGAATTCCTGAAATCCCAAAATGCGGGACCCACTCTCCCTCTTTCGCATTTCAGAAAATTGTTTGTGTTTGATGTTTGGATTTTGAAGTCACGGGATTTCGAAACCCGAAATCCCGAAATACTGAGCTTCTCTTTTTCGCATTTCGGAAATTGGTTTATGTCGTTGTTCTTGAGGCACTTTAACCCACGAAGTTTCGAAAGCCCGAAACCCCGAAGCGCTAGTCCAACCTTCCCTTTGTTTCATATTTAAGAGATTTTTACCTGTCGATGTTTGACCTCTCTATTCGCGAAATCGCGAAGTACAAGTGACTTTTCATGATTTTGGGAGTTGTCGTGTGTTGATCTTAGTTGTTGAATTCGTGAAATTCCGAACTCCGAAATCCCAAAAATGCGGGTCACGTTTCGCAATTTTGGGATTTGTTCTGTGTTGACGTTGCTTGTTGTAATTGCAAAATCGTGAACTCCGAAACTCCGACATGCTGGTCACATTTTCGCGATTTCGTGAGTCAATGTGTGTTGATTGGAGAATTTTGTTATCCAATTAGAGATATAGAAGTAACAGACATGTTTGCAAGACGCTCGTATAGTTAAACCTATGCTGGCATTATAGAGATCATCAAATAAGAAATATTGGTAATTGTTACAAGACTTTGAATAAACATTGAAGGGAGGAGGATACACTTATTGTATCAGTAGGAAGTTTTAAGTTGTATAGTAAATATAATCAATGATAGTAAGGTCTCCAACAAACTTTCAACTCAATCTTTATACAAAAATCCTACTTGCTTGAGACCTCAAAACTTTTCAAGGATAAATGTACAAACATTTTTTTTTTTTTTATGGTGATTTTTGAGGTACATTACATATGGTATGAGAGAAAAAGTTACAACACTGGGCATGAACAGGGCCACATTAATTTCTTAGTGTATATATTATGATCTATGAGAAAACTAACAAATCTTGTGAATTGCAAACAAAAAGCTTTTCTGTTTTGTGTTGAATAATGGCATCTCAAGAAGGTGCAGAAATCAGGATGGAAGAGAATCCACAACAAGGACCTCCTGGAGATCTGAGACAGAACAATGATGGAAGCTCGCTCACGGAGGTGTTGGAAACAATGAGAAACCTTATAGTTGATCTACAAGTTTTAAAGGCCGACAATGAAAAATTGAAGAAGGCACAGTAGGAACAACAAGAGATAAATGAAGTCCTGCTATGTAGTATAGTAACCAAGAAAAGTCCAAAAGATGATAACCAGGAGGAAGGGGTTAGCAAAAGGGACTCCAAGAATTCTGGTGTGAAACCAGAAAAATGAGACATTTCATCTGAAGGGACACCTTCAGCTGAAGACAAAACCATGCCCGACAAAAAAAGAAAACAAACATACCACCTTGAAGGAGAATTTAAAAATATTAAACCAGCTACTTTTGATAGAGAATCCAGGACAGGAGAAGAAGCCGAGGCATGGTTGTTGGACATCAAAATATACTTCCAAATCTACAACTATTCTAGAAACATGAAGTTCAGAATGGTCATCTATAATCTGAAAGGAAAGGCCAACATTTGGTGGCAGGACCTGAAATTGGCCAAGGGCCTAAAGGAGAAACAATTGGAATGGTTCGACTTCAAGAAGTATTTTAAGAAACAATACCTTTCTAAGAGCTATTATGAAAGGAAGACGAAAGCGTTTTATGAATTATGACTCAGACAAATGATGATGGATGACCTTACAAATAAATTTCTGGAACTACTAAGGTTTGTACCATACATCCAGGAGGATAAGGTAAAAATTCATCGATTCTTAAGTTGTTTACCACAGTTATATAGGGACAAAATTGAGTTTGACAACCCCAAATCCTTGAGTGAGTCATCCAGGAAGGCACAAATGTGCTATGACCAGTATAAATAGTGAGTAGAGTTTCCCACGACTTGGAAGGATAAGAGACAATATCGAACACACTAGCAGAAGAAATGATACCAGACAACTCCTTATCAAAATGCAGCAAAAAGTTTTCCAAGGAAGGATTTTCACTCCAATCACACGAATATGCAAGGTAGTGGTAAACCTTTGAACCTTGGAATGAAAAGGTTTGGGGACAATGCTCGCGGGCCTTTAAAGTGTTGGGAGTGTGGAGAGCCTCATCTAAGGAGGAACTGTCCACATTTAATTACAACAAATAGAACTGTTGTTCAGAATTTGCAGGAAGCCTAGACAGTAGGTGACATGGGTAGAAGTCTGCATCATAAAAATGCAACCAAAGATGGTTGACAAGATGACCACCAGTCCTCGGTGGTAGAAGTCGAAGGTAAAATCCATGACACTCGATTTTTTGTTTTAATTGACCCTGGAGCTACATTAAGTTATATTACTCCCGATGTAGTAGAGTCGAACAAAATTAAGAAACAAAAGCACGAAAAATCTTGGCTTGTACAACTAGCAACATGTACTAAAAGAAAAGTAGTTAACTTTATTTCTGATTTTGAGTTTAGCCTAGATGGTCAAAAGATAAGGACCAATCTGAACATCCTACCACTAGGATCTTATGACATGATTATTGGGATGGATTGGTTGGAACAACACAAAGTAGTACTAGATTGTTATACAAAGGTACTTAGCTATAAAGATAATCTTGGCACTGCTAGAACAACCCAAGGCATACCAAAACCTGTATCAGTCAGACAAGTTTTAGCGATGCAAATCAAGAAATGTATTAGGAAAGGATCTCAAGTTTACACCATCCAAGTGACGAATCTATTAGAAAAAGAAAATAAGCCCAAGTTAGAAGACTTTGTTGTCCTACGTGAATTCAGAGACA
>SNQJ01S0087342.1:66056-77769 GCA_010110895.2 Picea sitchensis
ACTTTAACCACTTTTAATAATAACTTATAACTCCCTCTTAAAAATTAAATCTCATATAAAGACTTTTATATAAAAACTCCATGATTTGCTCACGGCATGCAAACTTATGCTCCAAACTCCATGCATGCAAGAATACTCACCCACGCTTACGTTCGTAAAAACAAAACTTCAACGCATGGAAACTATATAAACTTTCAAAATACCATGGTTCTCGCACCTCACGCTAGAGTTGACCGCGGAGAGTTCGCACCTCACCCTTTACTTGGCTGCGGGGTGTTCGCACCTCACTCTTTACTTGACTGCGAGGTGTTCGCATTTCTCGAATACTCCAGGTGCGGGAATGTGAAGCATGTTCGCACCTTTGATTCAGAGGATGTGCGAAGTGCGAGTAATATAGGTTCGCATCCTACTAGAGGAGAGGCCTGCGAATCTCTAGAATTTCTGCACCTTACTCCTGTGGCTCGGATACCAAGTTAAAATTGGAAGAATTAATTCACACAACACAAAACGTTTTCATTGCTTAACAAACAAATGGATGTTACATATATAGCATGCAGATCACTGAGTTAAGTAGATCTGATTAGCTAAAAATACTAAACCTAAAAACTCACAGTTACAACAGTAATAGTTATCTCTTACTAAAGTAAGCTTTATTCTAACAACCTTGACATCATTATGTTCGATTATTCGTCTTCGGCATATGTTATTTCTGTACAACACAACTTGGTTTTCTCGGGGGACTTGATTCTTTCACTGGAATTGGATCTTTGAACATACCGGTGGCAACAGCTAAAACGTCGCCAAATACATTCCATGAGAAAATATGGCTGAACAACGAGACAGGTAGAAAATGATATTAATTCCATGTCGTTTTTGTTGTTTCCATGAAGGTATTGGCCCGTTCGATGATGGGACCGATGACTGTTCCCGATTGAGATTTTATGGAGTATTTATTAGGATCTCGTAATTTTTTTCAGTAGCTAATATTTTCCCCTTTCCAAAAGCGAATGATTTTATGCTTGGATGTTCTACTAGTAACGATCTTGGTGAATCTTTCATTATATTTCTTAGGTTTAAAGAAGAGGGGTCTAGCTCCCTGAGAGCCAAACCATGGCTGCCATCAAGCCAAGAGCCTTATAGATCTAAAACATAGTTAGGATTGTTGATCAATAGATTTAAATGATAGTAGCACAATCTTAAATTTTCTAGTTTTTAAAAACTTTTCCATTTAAGTGGCATGCATAACTTATAAAATCACTTTCAAAAGAAATAATAAAATTATATCAATCCTTTCTCTACCCAATTTCCAAATAACTTTTCAAAATACATGGTAAGAACTCTATCAATCCTCTTATAATTAAAGTGATCTAAATATATAATATTAATAAAATATGATAAACATTATGATTATATGAATTTATTTCTTTCTTTTAATTTTTTATTCACTATTTTTATAATTATTGTACAATTGTTAATAACTAAATTAGAATAGACCATTTAACTTTCAACCTACAATCTTCAAATTAATTTATAAAAAAAAATTAAAAACTCATCAATCCTCCTCAAACTCCAAATCATATCTGAATCCAATCCAATCATTGAATAGTTTATGTTTCCTTAATGTTTGCAGAACTATTCTTAGGTGTTCATCATGTTCCTCCTTCGTTTTTTAATAGACTTGAATATCGTCGATAAATACTACCACGAATTTGTCTAAGTATTCACTGAAAATATTGTTCATTAGGCACATAAACATGGTTGGTGTGTTAGTGGGTCCGAAAGGTATGACTATGAACTCGTAGTTTCGATATCTTGTCCGAAAAGTTGTTTTGTTTATGTCCTCGTCTTTTATCCTAACTTGATGATAATCGGATTGTAAATCCAACTTTGAAAAGATCTTGGCCCCACCTACTTGATCGAACAAATCATTCATCCTTGGTAAGGGGTATTTGTTCTTAATAGTCATTTTGTTTAGTTTTCTATAATCGATACATAGTCTTAGAGTACCATCTTTCTTTTTCACAAAGAGGACTGGTGCCCCCCAAGGTGAGACGCTCGGTTTGATATAATTTTTGTCCAACAATTCTTATAATTGTATTTTTAATTATGTCAGTTCTCGTAGACTCATTCGGTAAGGTGCTTTTGAGATAGGGGTTGAACCAGGTAATAGGTCTATGGAGAAGTCTATTTCCCTTCTAGGAGGTAATTTTGGTATCTCATCCACAAACAAAGTCTTCTAACTTTGGCTTATCTTATTTTTCTAATAGATTCGTTACTTGGATGGCATAAACTTGACATCCCTTTCTAATAAATTTCTTGAGTTGCATCGTTGAAACTTGTCTAACTGATACAGGTTTCGGTATGCCTTGGGTTGTTCTAATAGTGCCAAAATGATCTTTATAACTAAGTATATTTGTATAACAGTCTAGTACTGCTTTGTGTTGTTCCAACCAATCCATTCAGATAATCATATTGTAAGATCCTAGTGGTAGGATATTCAGTTTTGTTCTTATATTTTGACAATGTAAGCTGAACTCAAAATTCGAAACAAAGTCAACTACTTTCCTTTTAGTACCAGTTGCTAATTGTACAAGCCATGATTTTGCATGCTTCAGTTTCTTAAATTTCTTTGACTCTACCATATGAGGACTAATATAACTTAACGTAGCTCTGGGGTCAATTAAAACAAAAATTTGAGCATTATTGATTTTACCTTCGATTTCTACCACCGAGGACTGGTGGTCATCTTGTCGACCATCTATGGCTACATTTATCCGATGTAGGCTTCTGCCCACATCTCCCACTATCGAGGCTTCGTGCAAATTTTGAATAGCAGTTATGTTTGCTGAAATTAAATGTGGACAATTCCTCTTTAGATGAGGCTCTCCACACTTCCAAAACTTTAATGGCTCGCTAGAGTTGTCCCCAAACTTCTTTGTCCTCAGGTTTACTCATTTACCACTACCTTACACATTTAGATGATTGGAGTGAAAATTCTTCCTTGGAAAACTTTTTGTTGCATTCCGATAAGGAGTTGGTTGGTATCCCTTCTTCCGTTGGTTTATTCGATGTGGCTTCTTATCCTTCTAGGCCTTAGGAAAATCTACCTGCTATTTATATTGGTCATATCACATTCATGCTTTCCTTAATACCTCACTTAAGGATTTGGGGTTGTCAAACTCAATTCTATCCCTATAGGAATGTGGTAAACAACTTAAGAATCAATGGATTTTTACATTATCCTACCGGATGTATGATATGAACCTTAATAGTTCCAGAAATTTATTTATAAGGTCCTCCATCGTCATCTATCTGAGTCGGGCCATTTCAACTGTTTCTGAAGATACTTCTTAAAGTCGGACCATTCCAACTGTTTCTCCTTTAGGCCCTTGGCCAATTTCAGGTCGTTCCACCAAATGCTGGCTTTTCCCTTTAGATTGTTGATGGTCATTTTGACCTTCATGTTGTTGGAATAGTTATAGATCTGGAAGTATTTTTTGATGTCCAACAACCATGCCTCAGATTCTTCTCCTATCCTAGATTCTCCATCAAAGGTAGTTGGTTTAATTTTTTTAAACTCTCCTTCAAGGTGGTCTATTTGTTTTATTTTTCTATCTCGTTTAGTTTTGTCTTCAGCTAAAGGTCTTCCTTCAGATGACCTGTCTTCTTTTTTTGTTTCTAGCCTAGAGTTCCTTGAGGCCCTTTTGCTGACCTTTGCACCATGGTTATTATATTTTGGGATTTTCTTTGTCACTATACTTCCCAGCAGGACTTCATTTATCTCTTGCTGTTCCTGTTGTGCTTTCTTCAAATTTTCATTGTCGGCTTTGAAAATCTGCAGTTCGACAATAAGATTCCTCATTCTTTCCAACACCTCCATGGGTTAGCTTCCATCACTATTTTGTCTTGGATCTGTAGGAGGTCCTTGCTGCGGATTCCTTCCATCTTGATTTTTGCACCCTCTTGAGCTGCCATAATTAACACAAAACAGAAATGGCTTTCTGTTTGTAATCATAAGATTTATTAGTTTTACATAAATCGAAATATATACTAAGCAACTAATGTGGCCCTATTTAGGCCCAGTGCTATAACTTTTTTCTCTAATACCATATGTAATGTACCCCAATTTACCCAAAATAAAATAAAACAATTATTAGTATGTTTGGGAAACATTACCTCTCCTAGCCTTCAAACAATGAAGTTATTAACGACAATTGAACTACTATGAACCTCCTTCTCCTATTTAATAACTGAATTTCGCATCTCCTTCCATCTTACTAATAGACACAATACAATTATATCTATACATTTATGGCATAAACAATTTAACCCTCACCCCTATGTATGGTCCCTTACTTGAATACGAAACAATTTACTTTTATAAAAGGAGAAACTCAAGGGTTAAGGGTTGCATCTTGTAAGCATTTAAAGGTACTTAACTTTCGACTCACTCTAATCCTAACTGAGCCTCCCCGTAGTCAAACTGAAGGGCTAAGGAACTAAATCATCTAAACTGAATAATGAGCGAGTCATGATAGTGCATTAACTCGACAAGAATTCTGAGGATTTTTCTGTCACTACGACTTAATAACCCTCTATCGAGTCTATTAATGGAGGCCCTGGAAGTTTGCATTTCGAGGCCACCACTCACCCTATATCCAATACAATTATGCCACCTATGTTATGTCAAATGGTTGGATATCTCCTTTGTACTCCTACTATCAATCTGTGTAGTAATGGTTATTGCTCCATTGGGGTTCTCCCGCCTAGAGTTTAGGGTTTTGTTTCTTCCTTACACATTTATCCTCTGCAATGGTAGTCGACACTCTGGAGGTTTTCCCCTTGTGAGATATGCAGGTGCTACCCATCTTCATGGTAAGTTATGACACTCTCGTCGTTGTTTTATGATGATTAAGAAAAGTCGAGAGGGATTTTGGTCATTCAAGTATTTGTTATTTCTTATGGATTATTTGTAAACAATGTCTTTCCTTCAAAGATTTGGCTTTGTGGAAAGTCTCCTTTCAGTATAATAGACTACTCCTTATGCTTTGGGATTTTTAAATGCATAGTTATGAGAGAGAGAGGATTATTATTATTGTCCGGGGTTTAGACTTCCCCTCAGAATTTCCTCTTCTACCCCAAGGGTAAAAATACGGGTATAGGTACCGATTCTATAATTTAAAGCAGAATGCCCCGACTCTAAATTCTTTAGAATGCTTCTTGTGTATTACCTGTTCGGAGCCTCTTACTTCTTAGGTTTCCTACGTTTTATTTCAATTCAGGTGTAGCTTAGATGTTCGTATCTCATGTAGTGTCGCGCGTTAAGTTCTTGTCTAGAGTACTAATCAAAACTTTATAGCCCTTAAGACACTTCTGTAAGTCCCTAACAAGTTCTAGAGTTTCATTGTGTATTTGATTTTCTTTTGCATCAAAGTTATAAAAAGTTACAGTACTCATGGAGACATTCGTGCTTGTTTCGTATGAAGGTCTATGAAGTCGAAGCGTTCTTATAGATATTTATTGGTTGAAGCATTAATTTTCTTTAATATTGAAACTATCATTCTTATTATTTAAAGGATTGGTAAACGAGATCTAATGATAAAATTATATGGGGCTCTGTGTTTACGAGGGTAGCCATCAGAAGTCCCTGAACCATCCTCCCCTTGACC
This sequence comes from Picea sitchensis, assembly GCA_010110895.2. Lineage (NCBI taxonomy): Eukaryota > Viridiplantae > Streptophyta > Pinopsida > Pinales > Pinaceae > Picea > Picea sitchensis. The sequence continues at coordinate 71,726 of SNQJ01S0087342.1, forward strand.
TGGAACGTTTATACGACCAGATGCGACAGAGGAAGAGACTCCTAGTTCTCCCACCATGAGTTCAGTACCACATTTCATTAAACTCTTCCTATCATTCATTATTCTGTTAAAGGTTCTATCAATCCTTCTTTTATTATACAATACTAATGTAAATTGAAAAATTCCTTGCAGGGACTTTGACTGTGCATAGATTTGGGCGCAGACTCTTGGTCAAGAGCTCAAAAGGTATTCGGGTTTTAATTTGTTACGCTAAAAGAGAACCCTATGTGTTTTTATTCTTTTTTTCTCATGTAATTTTAAGCCAGAAGGGTGAGCATCATCAAGAGCAGAGTCTATTCAAGGGTGTGACATCCCCCAAAAATAAATATTTTTGTTTTTATCGGTTGGAAATTTATTTCTGTTTTTGGCAACTTCGAATCTGGAAAATATTTTCCATTTATGGAAATTCCAAATTTCGAATTTAATAATTGTATTTAATTATTGTGACTATTGGGAAAAGATCTCTTTGGACCCAACTAACTATTTGACTATGACACTTGTACCACAATAGAAAAATTATCTTAACATCATGAGGACAAATGGAACAACCATGTTAAAATCAACTAACCATGACTCCATGAGTGGGGAATAAGTTGGAATTGCCTCTGGGCTGATGATTACAAGTGGAAAATCAGAGAATTGGCCACTCGCAACCCCTGAAAATCAAGGATTAAGAAAAACTGTGAAAATCCCCAAAGGAGGGAAAAGACCTAGGCAAAAATGGATAAATAGCATATGCAAGGAGGCACGACGCTGCCAAGTATGGTGGGAAAGGATTTCTGAACTCTCTTGTTGTTATGAGAACTGCGGATTGAGTGTGAGGCAAGAGGAGTTTTGTTGAAACCAAATTGTCTTGTTGTTATGAGCATTGTGGAGTAAGTGTGAAGCAAGATGATAGCTATTGGAATCGAAGGACATAGCTGAGGAGCAATTTCCAAGTTTTCTCTCATGGATTCATGGTTAGGCTAGGTGGTGAATCAAGAAAGTGATTTTGGCTGCCGTGTTCTATGGTTGGGAGGAACTTGGTTGTTCGCTTTGTCTTCCCACGGAATGGATTCAGATATGTTAATTTTCCCCTCTCTATTATGACTGGCTATGTATTTTGATGTTATGTATCGATTGAATCTGAACTAGAATAAGTTACCTTCTCTGTCTGTATGACCTTTTTGCATCTGGTGTATTGCATCTGATTAAATTGGATATGTAACGAGTTTCTCCCAACTTTATGTTCAAATGTTTTATTGAATACTATGTATCTAAAAATATCCTCTAACAATATGCCATCTATATATTATATGTGTTTAGAATGATAAAATTCGGGAGTTGAATAATTTTGGAAACCCCTTTTTGTTTTTTTTCCGAGTGTTAAAACAATCTTGAGAATAGACGCCTTTCGGAGGTCTTTGCTTTCCTTGTTTCTTTTCAGAATGGGCTACCCTCTCCTTAGTCAAGGTCCATGATGAATTTAGAGATTTTCCCTTACAGAAAACCTTTATCCTATTGTATCCTTCTGAGCATGAAAAACTCTTAAGTCTTTATGCTTTCGAAATTCGGGAATTGTCGTATACTGTGGTTTGACATCTGAAACCCCGAAAGCCAAAATCCCGAAGTGTTGGTCCCACACCCTTTGACCTTTTGGAAATTCAAGAACTGTCGTATATTGTGGTTTGGTATTTGAAACCCTGAAATCCCGAAACCCAAAATCCTGAAGTGGTGGTCCTACATCCTTTCACTTTTCAGAATTCGGAAGTTGTGTATTGTGGTTTGGTATTTGAAACCCTGAAATCCTGAAATCCTGAAGTAGTGGTCCCACATCCTTTCACTTTTCGAAATTCAGGAGTTGTTGTGTATTGTGGTTTGTTATTTGATACGCTGAAATCCCGAAATCCCGAAGTGGTGGTCCCACATCCTTTCACCTTTCGAAATTTGAGAGTTGTTGTGTATGGTGGTTTGGTATGGAAACCCAGAAATCCTGAAACCCGAAATCCTGAAGTGCGGGACCCACCTTCCCTTTTTCCGCATTTCAGAGGTTTGTATGTGTGGTTGTTTGGGCACTTGCACTCGCGAAATCCCGAACTCCGAATTCCTAAAGTACTAATCACCTTTCGGGAGTTGCAGTCTGTTGATGATTGACTTTTGTGCTCACAAAAATTTGAACCCCGAAACCCAATATTGGATGGGCCCCTTACCTTTTTCGTAACTTCGTGATTCGATGTTTGATGTCGTGTAATGCTTTGCATCGGGAGTTAGTAAACCCCAAAACCTGAAATTGCAGGGCCCACACCCTAATCGTTTTTCGCATTTCGGATTTTCTTTTTCATTTGTGTTTATGCGCCATGTGTTCGTAAATCTCAAAATACCAAAACCCGAAATCCCAAAGCAGTGGATCCCACATCTTGTTGATTTCTAAATTGGGGGATTTTTGTATGCAGTGTTTGGGTACTTGAAACCCTGAAACCCCAAAGCCCGAATTCCCAAAATCCCAAAATGCGGGACCCACTCTCCCTCTTTTGCATTTCGGAAAATTGTTTGTGTTTGATGTTTGGATTTTGAAGTCACGGGATTTTGAAACCCGAAATATCGAAGTACTGAGCTTCTCTTTTTCACATTTCGGAAATTGGTTTATGCCGTTGTTGTTGAGGCACTTGAACCCACGAAGTTCCGAAAGCCCGAAACCCCGAAGCGCTAGTCCAAACTTCCCTTTGTTTCGTATTTCAGAGATTTTTACCTGTCGATGTTTGACCTCTGTATTCGCGGAATCTCAAATTACAAGTGACTTTTCGTGATTTTGGGAGTTGTCGTGTGTTGATATTAGTTGTTGAATTCATGAAATTCCGAACTCCGAAATCCCAAAAATGCGGGTCACGTTTTGCAATTTCGGGATTTGTTCTGTGTTGACGTTGCTTGTTGTAATTGCAAAATCACGAACTCCGAAACCCCGACATGCTGGTCACATTTTCGTGATTTCGGGAGTCGATGTGTGTTGATTGGAGAATTTTGTTATCCAATTAGAGATATAGAAGTAACATACATGTTTGCAAGATGCTCGTATAGTTAAACCTGTGTTGGCATTATAGACATCATCAAATAAGAAATATTGGTAATTGTTACAAGACTTAGAATAAACATTGAAGGGAGGAGGATACACTTATTGTATCAGTAGGAAGTTTTAAGTTGTATAGTAAATATAATCAACGATAGTAAGGTCTCCAACAAACTTTCAACTCAAGCTTTATACAGAAAGCCTACTTGCTTGAGACCTCAAAACTTTTCAAGGATAAATGTACAAACCATTTTTTTTTTTTATGGTGATGTTTGAGGTACATTACATATGGTATGAGAGAAAAAGTTACAACACTGGGCCTGAAAAGGGCCACATTAATTTCTTAGTGTATATATTCTGATCTATGAGAAAACTAACAAATCTTGTGAATTGCAAACAAAAAGCTTTTCTGTTTTGTCTTGAATAATGGCAGCTCAAGAAGGTGCAGAAATCAGGATGGAAGAGAATCCGCAACAAGGACCTCCTGGAGATTCGAGACAGAACAATGATGGAAGCTCGCCCACGGAGGTGTTGGAAACAATGAGAAACCTTATAGTTGATCTACAGGTTTTCAAGGCCGACAATGAAAAATTGAAGAAGGCACAGTAGGAACAACAAGAGATAAATGAAGTCCTGTTGTGTAGTATAGTAACCAAGAAAAGTCCAAAAGATGATAACCACGAGGAAGGGGTTAGCAAAAGGGACTCCAAGAATTCTGGTGTGAAACCAGAAAAATGAGACATTTCATTTGAAGGGACAGCTTCAGCTGAAGACAAAACCATACCCGACAGAAAAAGAAAACAAACAGACCACCTTGAAGGAGAATTTAAAAATATTAAACCAACTACTTTTGATGGAGAATCCAGGACAAGAGAAGAAGCCGAGGCATGGTTGTTGGACATCAAAATATACTTCCAAATCTACAACTATTCTAGCAACATGAAGTTCAGAATGGTCATCTACAATCTGAAAGGAAAGGCCAGCATTTGGTGGCAGGACCTGAAATTGGCCAAGGGCCTAAAGGAGAAACAATTGGAATGGTTCGACTTCAAGAAGTATTTTAAGAAACAATACCTTTATAAGAGCTTTTATGAAAGGAAGACGAAAGCATTTTATGAATTATGACTCGGACAAATGATGATGGATGACCTTACAAATAAATTTCTGGAACTACTAAGGTTTGTACCATACATCTAGGAGGATAAGGTAAAAATTCAGTGATTCTTAAGTTGTTTACCACAGAAATGATACCAGACAACTCCTTATCAAAATGCAGCAAAAAGTTTTCCAAGGAAGGATTTTCACTCCAATTACCCGAATACGCAAGGTAGTGGTAAACCTTTGAACCTTGGAATGAAAAGGTTTGGGGACAATGCTCGCGAGCCTTTAAAGTGTTGGGAGTGTGGAGAGCCTCATCTAAGGAGGAATTGTCCACATTTAATTACAAAAAATAGAATTGTTGTTCACAATTTGCAGGAAGCCTAGATAGTAGGTGACATGGGTAGAAGTCTGCATCGTATAAATGCAACCATAGATGGCCGACAAGATGACCACCAGTCCACGGTGGTAGAAGTCGAAGGTAAAATCCATGACACTTGAGTTTTTCTTTTAATTGACCCTAGCGCTACATTAAGTTATATTACTCCCGATGTAGTAGAGTCGAATAAAATTAAGAAACAAAAGCACGAAAAATCTTGGCTTGTACAACTAGCAACATGTACTAAAACAAAAGTAGTTAACTTTATTTCTAATTTTGAGTTTAGCCTAGATGGTCAAAAGATAAGGACCAATATGAACATCTTACCACTAGGATCTTATGACATGATTATTGGGATGGATTGGTTGGAACAACACAAAGTAGTACTAGATTGTTATACAAAGGTACTTAGCTATAGAGATAATCTTGGCACTCCTAGAACAGCCCAAGGCATACCAAAACCTGTATTAGTCAGACAAGTTTTAGCGATGCAAATCAAGAAATGTATTAGGAAAGGATCTCAAGTTTACACCATCCAAGTGACGAATCTATTAGAAAAAGAAAATAAGCCCAAGTTAGAAGACTTTGTTGTCCTACGTGAATTCAGAGACATGTTTGTTAATGAGATACTAGAATTGCCTCCTAGGAGAGAGATAGATTTATCAATAGACTTACTACCCAGATCAACCCCTATCAACCCCTATCTCAAAGGCACCCTACCGAATGAGTCTACCTTAACTAACAGAATTAAAAATACAATTACAGGAATTGTTGGATAAAGAATATATCAGACCAAGTGTCTCATCGTGGGGTGCACTATTTCTCTTTGTGAAAAATAAAGATGTTACTCTAAGACTGTGTATCGATTATAGACAACTAAACAAAGTGACCATTAAGAACAAATACCCCTTACCCAGGATAAATGATTTGTTCGATCAAGTTGGTGGGGCCAACATTTTCTCAAAATTGGATTTATGATCTCGATATCATCAAGTTAGGATAAAAGACCCAGACATAAACAAAACAGCTTTTCGAACAAGATACACACACTACGAGTTTGTAGTCATACCTTTCGGACTCACTAATGCACCAACCACATTTATGTCCTTAATGAATAACATTTTTAACCAGTACTTAGACAAGTTCGTAGTAGTATTTATAGATGATATTTTGGTCAATTCTAAAATAGAGGAGAAACATGATGAACACTTATGAATAGTCCTGCAAACACTAAGAAAACACAAACTATATGCAAAATTCGAAAAATGTGATTTCTATCAAAAAGAAATACAATATTTAGGGCATGTCATTTCCTGAGAAGGTATTGTCGTAGACCCGAAAAAGATAAAATCCATTATGGAATGGCCAGTGCCTAAAGATGTGGTAGATATCCGATCATTCATGGGAATCACTAGATATTATCACAGATTTATAGAAGGGTTCTCCAAGATATCCTACCCTATCATGTCACTACAAAAGAAAGGG
>SNQJ01S0087343.1:3514-19320 GCA_010110895.2 Picea sitchensis
TTCTAACCGTTCAAAAGTAACACACACCAAAAAAATCCCCTAAGAGATAAGACAAGCAATCACTAAACTATTTGGAAGAACAGTTACAACAACCAACACTAGAGAAGCTTACCGGTGCAAGTGCAACTCGAACACGGAAGCACTCTCCAGGTATATTCTGCAAAGCGTGGCCCGATGTCTGTCCTAGGTACCGCGATATACCCCTGCAGTCACTTGTGTATGTCCCTAAAAAGATTGACAACTAGGTTGCCAGCACGTGAACAGTCACCAGGCGAGTACAGTCGAAAGTCGGGTAGATCAAAATGAGCAGGTATCGAGCCCGAAACCTGTCAAGGGTATCGAGAGAAAATGTTCTAGAAGACAACTGAGGACCTCGAACAGATTTGAGACCCACGAAGCCCCGTGACAAATGCAAACGACAGAATCCCAAAACAAGCCCTCTATATGTGTTCTCCACTACGATTGGTCTGGCTTTGGAGGGTTTATCTCCGCTACCTTTCCGCACGCGACCTCATGTTTATCCCCTATGTTAGAGGGGGGTCCCGAATAACTTCCATGAAACTGGACTTAGACACTCCCTATCTCAGACTCTAATGTTTGGTTTTTAATGGCCTTGAAGAGTTTCCTCTCCAGCCTAATCCAAGGCCCTAGTCCTGAACTAGTTTGTGAACCCTACAAACATAAAAGTCTAGTAGATTTTAAAATTAGCGTTGCTTTTATGGCTTTGTCTGACGTCAAGGGGTATGAGGGTGAAACTGATGATGTGTAAAAGATGAAAGAAAAAAATGAATGAAAAAGATGGAAACAAAAAACTTTTACTAAATGCAAAATTTCAACAACTTTTCACAAAGAAAGATTTTTAATTTTTTTCTAAGATTTTGGACAACAAACTCAAAGGAATTTCACTCGACTACGAGCTACTTATGACCTAAGTGAACTGTGAAAACTTACGAAATAAAAGACTTTTCCCTAGCTAATGATGCAGAAACACACTCTTCAACCAAAGAAGAAAATGAAAAGAGAGATTTTTATTTATTTAAATGCTAGTAAAGCAAGAAAGGGAAAATACCGACAAGAAAAAAACCAAGAAAAACAATTCTGGCTTAAAGCGCAGATCGCAAAGAATTAGTGTAAAGAATCACACAATGGAAATTGAAAAACAATGACTCTCACGCTTGTCTAAAAACCATAAACAATTTTTTTTTTTTTGTCAACTTTTAACTGAGAAAAATCAGGCTTAAGGGTAAGATGAAGCCTAAGCTACTGACTATTCAAACATAGATTCAAAAACCTGAGAGGAATACTTCTTATCAAAGGAGGGGATGACTGCCCCACCCTGAACAAAAAGTAGCCTGTACAAGCACGCGACTGTCACTCAAACAACACCCGTGCAAACGCGTGTTGAACAGAGACAGAGAGCATGTACACGCGGGCTGACCTTGTACAGGTTGCGTGTATATCTAAATTCTAAGGAAAAATATGAAAATAGGCAGTCCAGACCAAGAAGAGGCCTCTGGTATTGATAATCAGGATCCCTTGAAGGCTTGGATACTCTTTCTAACAGAAAAAACAAATAATGCAAGGAAACATAATAAGTAAAAAAAAAAGAAATCTAAGATAGGACTGTTAACAAGCAAGACTCAGACAGGATTCCAGAAAACCCCCTGAGAATGTGTGATTTTGACAGGGAAGAGGAGGACTGCCTCTAAGGTTCTTTGAACTCCTACTCGCTACTGCTATCTCTACAGCTATCATTCACACGCGGGCTATCAGAGGATAGGGCGTGGGTACACGCGTTCAGGCCTTCTGCAGGCTGCGTGTACCTCTGTGTGTCCCAAAAAATACAGTCAAGCAAAAGTCAGGGAAAGCTGGTATGGAAAACCAGAATCCCTGCTAGCTTAGACCTTACAGAAAAAGAAAAGACAGGTAAAGAAAAAACAGAAAACCTAGTCTTTAAACTACCCAAAAACTTAAATAAATCCAAGAACCCTAAAGAGTATTCTCCCCAGTACGGTCGCCAATTCTGTTGTTGGGAAAAATACCCTACGGACTAGGAAATTAGGGTCAGACTTTGCATGCAGATTTGACCGAATAGAAACTACTTTTTTACCTACATCCCAAGATTTAAATCCCTTTTTCTCAGCAAATGCATGGAAAAGGACCACCTACCTTATTACCGCCGTTCGATGTAGATCCTCCGTTGTGCTTGATTACTTGTTTGCGCTGCTCCTTCCAAAGATGATCTGCACTCAAGACAAACAACAACTATGCATGCATGCTACTTTTATACTCAAGGGTTAGAAATCAAACATAAACTAATCGAATCATAGACAACTCATGAATTGGGACGGGAAAAGCGTTCTTTTTATTACATAAAGTGAATCAACTTACAAAAGCTGAGACCGACCACCACTCCTTGAACCTGATCATGGGCTCCTCTTCTTTTGTCCTTCAACTGCTTTGCGTTAGATCTCCTTTGGCATGAGGAAAGGCTAAAGGGTTGGGACAATGGAATACATAAATGGGCAGAGTTTCTTCGCTATATTTTTTCCTCCTGCAAATGGTACCCCTACCCCTTCTTTTATAGGCTAGAAGGAGCTAGGGTTTTGGATGAACCCTCGGCCATGCATGGCCGGGAGTTTCAGTTAACTGACCCATAGCTCTTTGTTTCGTCGGCAACTTTCCTTTTTTCGTGATTTTGTAGGTACACGCGGGTTGTTGTGAGTCAACCAACATGTACACGTCTGCAGTAATGGGTTAGGGCGCGTGGGCCTTTACACAAGAGGATTTTCAAAGAGTTGCTCAGTAGAGTTTTGGAAAAGAAGGGATATGAGTTGGCCTGATGCTAGGTAAGCATGTGTGGTGCAATTTAGGGTTATAACAAGCGGCCATGGCAGAGAAAAACACAAAAGACAATCAATATAGAGAGTATATTTGCAGCCAATGTGGGGATATTTATGATAAAGCAAGCTACAAAGTGGTTCAAATCCCAATACCTGGAGCTTCCCCTGCACCTACGACTTTTGCAGTTAAAAAAAAGGAACACCCTACTATTACACAAAACCCAGTAGGACCTTCAAAAATTCCAAAAAGCAAAGCTAATATAAAGGAACCCTAGCCTACAACAATTGTTAAATCCGAAGCTCCTGTTTTCATTAGTAAAGTTGTTCAAACTCTGCCTGTTGATGAATCTTCCCCTCCTGTCAAGATCAGTACCCCTACTTTTTTGGAACAAGCCACTTAGACTTTACTGTGGCCTACCAATTACGATGTTGAAACACAAACTCTGCCTATTGATGAGTCTGTCCCTCCTAGCAATATCAGTACCCCTACTCTTGTGAAACAAGCCACTCAGACCCTACCTCAGCCTACCACTTGTGATGCTGAAACACAAACTCAACCATGGAATGAGCAGGTAATAATGGACAAATGGAAAAAGGAGTCTGCTATTACACATGACAAAAGTTTGCAGGAACACAAACTACTTTCGTTGAACCACATCTATTCAAACTAGGAAGCTTTGGAGCAAACACGCAAAGAATTTTGTGCCCATAAGAAGCAGAATGAAGAATTAAAAGGAAAATTGCTCTTGATGTTCGATTTGGTAAAAAAATTGTTGGCTGCTAGGAAACCATCCTCAAATTACTCTCTTTTCCTTATAGAATGACTTACATTCTTTCATATTAAATCAATCAAAGAAGGAAGATCCTATGCAGTGTTCAAACCAGAAGATTTTGTTCAAAATTTTGCAGAAGCCTCTACTATTGATCAACATCTATTATGTGAGGTATATCTTCATAATGAGGCCATCCCTGAGAACATACAGCTTAATCTTAATCCTCTTGTTGGTGATATCCAGATTCGGGCACTCGTCTCCTTCCTTACCAACCAGATTACGTGGAAGAATGATTTTCTAGCTGCCAAGCATAATGAAGATAACCGTCTCCTCTGGATACGACCAGAACCACAGAACGCTACCACCTTTGTTGCAGAATATTACCAATTTTTGAAGAAACCGGGGATGACTCAATACATAAGGCAACTACAGGCAACAATACTTCAGGATTGTCAACATTTTATTAAATCCACAGAGACTGCTACCCTAAAATCAAACAATATGTTTTGGCAACAATCTTCTGAGAAAAGGCAGGAGCACAATCCCTTTAGTCCTACCAATCTTGAGACAACAATCTCCCGGGTACCTAGTTACATCAAATGTGTCCAGTAATGTGCTGAAAATTGGATAGGTTATCAGTTCCATTTTCTCATTCTGTGGATGCCAGCAAAGAAGTATCAAGTTCATCATAAGTTTCCCAAGAAGGTTGAAGCAACAGCCTAGCAAAGGCTACAACGTGTTCAAGGATTTAGAGCCCCAACAGATAGTACCTTCTACAACTACTGCTTAAGTAATTTACACGCTCAGAGTCGGTATCTGGATTCTGATTCAGATTGAAGTTGCCTGAGGACATGCAACCTTTTTAGTTGGGGGAAATGTTAGGACCCTATAATGTACCTTTTTGCTCATACTTTTTGCTATCATTACATCCCTTTCCCACTCATATTTAAGCCTACATTATCACCTTAATCCATTTTCCCAAAGGTATATAACGTTTCTTCTCTTTGTTATATGTTTAATTCGTTTTACATGTAATTTTACATTACTCTCATACTTAGCCATTAATCGGAAATATATAGTTGCTAAAACAGTTTGAAGATTGCAGTTAATATATCGTTGTTTCTTGAAGACCATGTTGCTGAAACAGTCAAACAATACGCAAATCTCGTTGCTGAAACAGTCTGTAATTTGCGATGCTGAAACAACATTTCACATACAACAGTAACAAGAAGGAGTTGTTACACTAGCCGCAACAGTTGTACCTTAATACAACACCATTAACCATCGTCGTTGCTTAAAGACCATGTTGTTGAAACAATCAAACAGTATGCAAATCCCATTGTTGAAACAGTCTGTGATTTGCGATACTGAAATAGTATACAACCGTAACAAGAAAAGATAATTAAAGGAGTTGTTACACCGACCGCAGCAGCCATACCTCAAGCCAACACCATTACAACCACTGTAACAACATTTTGCTACGGAAGATCAGAATGTCCTATTCTAGCATAGAAGATTAGATTAGACTAAGAATAAGATTTGTATGTACACATGTAATTTTATGCTTAATTGTATTAAGAGGATTCTCCTATTTAAATAGGGGAGAAATCAACATTAGGGGGGGGATTACGAAAGGCTTAGCTAGAAGTGAATTACAGAGAAGGAGCATGTTCACTTTGGATATTGTAACTTGTCACATTTGACAGATGAATAAAAGATCATTTTGAGCATTCCTTCTTAATTCCTTTTATTTCTGGGGAATCTTGTGAGAAGGAAAGGGCCCACCTTCTTCACAAGATTCACCCATTAGTTTCTGTAGTGCGTTAGTATTGTTTTTATTAGGGTCTCGAAATTTCATCTAATAATAATGCATAAGTTTATGGCTTTTTGCAAGGCCCAACGATAGCCCATGACTCTCAAATCTAATCTCTAATAGTGTTAGGAAATTCAAAGGTTATCATAAGCAAAATGGTGTTGCACACCACCCCTATTAACAATTTATTGGAATCACTGTTAGCTTGAACTAAAAAAGAGGCATACATCAAGTATTATCATGTGTTGTAGGAGAATAACTACCAAGCGGATGGGTTCACTAATTCAACAACATCATAAAAAGAGGGGGTCATCAACATTAATGGAATTATTACCAACCAACCCATCCCATAATCCATTTAATATGAGGACAAAGACATGTTACAAGAAATTAAGACTTCACCTGACATACACCATTGAAATTGAGTTGTATTTTAAGGAGAGTTATGAGATGAGACTCGAGACACCCCATCGCATACCTAAGCTCTTGGCTCCGCAGAAATTTGAACCCATGAAAAGAAATTATATCCATTGAGGCAAGATTATGGAGTTATGGTTTGGAATTATAAGGTGGATAACCTAGCCTTCAAGTCTGTGCAGTAGTCTGATAAGCTTTGTATGTTTAGTTGGGCTTGCATTTGCCTTGATGCTTTTTGTTTCAGTTTGGTTTGCAGGTGAGCCTGCTCCTTTGACCCTTTTCAGATTAGGGCGGCTCACATTATCATGGATTTCTTCAAGTTTTGATTTTGGTGGATTTGTTCAAGCTCTCATCTTTCCTCGAGGAAGATCTTTGTATTTTTTGTTTATTGAAGATCTTTGTATTTTTTGTTTATAGAGATTAGAAAAAAAATTAGGTTTATTGAGGATTGAAGGTGAGACGAGGAAATTGTTCAGTGGGAAGCATTGCGAACTTGGAAGTGACTTGACATGGGATATGATACAAAAAAGGGGGAAACGTGATACAATATTTTTTTATTTGTGCAAAGAAGCAGAGGAAGACATTGGACATTTAATGATTCAATGTCCATATGTTGAACATATATGGAATGATGTTGAGAAGTTGACTAGTATATCAAATGTTTGGCATGGTTCAACTATTGAGTATTGTTTGTGAAATTGGTTTAGAAAGAAGGATTTAAAAGATTATAGAGCATGGCCTCATTTCGTACTTTGGGGCATTTGGCTCTCCCATAATGGCAATTTGTTTATGACATCCAAACCCCAACTTTTCAAGCACACTCACAAGTGTATGGTATATTTCAAGGATGCAAGTTGGAGTTGAAGGATAGAGTTCCAAAGTGAATTGTGGAACTGATGATTGACAAGTCATATCCATGGGGCTCCTTTGATGGGGCCAAACAGGACCCACACGATTTCTACAATGCTCGAGGGATTTAAATTTTTAGAATTGCATTTCATTATATTAAAAGTACGTGTGGGAATATTTAAAAGGAATCCAACTAAACTCTTCGCGTTAAGATGTCTCTTAAAATTAGGGGTGGAAGGTGTGTAAGGGGTTATCTTAAATCCCAAAGGAATTTTTGAAATAGACTATGCATGGGGATTGGGAGAGACAACAAACAATCAAGAAGAGGAACTTGTTCTCTTTCAAGGTATTATCTTGTTTTGAGCCATGAGGATCAAGGAGGTAATGATATGTGGGGACTCCTCACTTGTCATTGGCCAAGTTAGCAAAGAAAATGTCGATTACACTTCCCCTCATTCCAAAATTATAATGAGAATCCAATGACTCCTCCCACAATTTGAATCTATTGAATTGTTTCATATCCTCTGGACATGTAATCATCAAGCAGATGAAATGGAAAACAAAAGAAATTTCTTTGGAAAAGGGATCATTGTCCAAAATTGGGGGTGATCTCATGACTACTTTAATTCCATGAAACTCAACTTACGAAGAAACATATGGTTATTTTGGCATGAGCATAGCCCGAGCACTTGGCATATGGTTAAAATTGAGGCCGGGAAAGAATTTAGTTCACCTCCTCCTCTAGTACTCTCCACACACTCCAAACATGGTTGAGGTGGGAGTTTTATTATCGATGGGATGGATAATGTTAATTCATGTGGGACAATATATGTTCAAGATGGGGGCTTTTCTAGAACTAATAAAAAATGTTTTTGATATGGTTGACATATGGTTTGGTCTCTCGGTGGCGAGTTTCACAGTAATTGTTTTGGTGGTCTAGTCAATGGTGGCTAAGGTAGTTGTTCTAACTCTATTATTATTAAGTCCAAAGGCATTGTAAACCTCCAGTTACTATAGGTCCTCCTCCAAATCAATGTGCTCATGGATGATCACATTTACTATGGCAGGAGTAAAAATTGCGGGGTAATGTAATTATGAAAGGTCATAAGGTCTATCTCAAATAAATTAGAATCCCTCCAGTAGACAATTATGCATTTGATCCAGAGCACGGACATGCGGATGGAGGCTCAATTAGATGAAATGCAATTTTGGAAATGAAAATTGAAGCCCATAACAAAATAATAGATAAACTATCAGAGTGTTTGGATGTGCACTACAATATGATGCTCCAATTTGCTCGTAGTTCTCAGTCTCTTGTGGTTGGTCCTACATACTCCATAGACTTAGTTAAATAGGATTATATGGAAAAAACCACAATCCAACATGCTTTGACACGCACAAGGGAAGAATCATTAGCTCAATTTTCCAAAAGGACCTGTTATCGCTTGATTTGTCCTTGTGTGATGTGTAACGTACCCAACCACCCCCAGGCTGAGCATGCTACCTCAAAACACACTTCTTTAACTAATCTCGAATTCTGGAAATAATTAATCCAAAATCAAGCATGAAAGAATGTAATGACCACACATGCAAATAATCAATATCCATGCTACAACATAAAATAAATAAACAGTGTGTCATGCACAACAATAACCAGCAAGCAGACACATTACAAATACATCTCTCATAGATAATAATAATAATACAAGTGTAATATAAATATACAAAAAAAACAGAGAGAACGTACCTTTAATTAAATCATTGCTAATTGGTTGCAGACCAAGGATGTTCCTCCCAACCATAAACATTGTTGTTCCAATTCTCAACAACAATTCACCCTCGATCCAGGGCTATGAATCCACGAGGACGAGTCCTAAGACAAATCTGAAACACACAAAAGTTGGCTAATTATCTCTCAGATTTTTCCAACCACACAACAATCTTAATTTCCATCTCTCTTTCCCCTTCATCCCGCACAACCCAAAGAAATGAACCCCTTTTATCTACCATGTAGTCCCTTGGGCTGTTCCATTTCTCTCCAAGGGTCCAGTGCTATTGGTCAGGAAATATCCATGCTAGAAAATCGAAGGATTCTCAGCTGCGAACATTTCAATTTGAACTACTATCAATCTCATGCCCATATGCATCCACTCCCACCTGGAATGATCCATAATTTATTACATCCATCTAGCAATGGCTCTCCTCCTCCTTCCATCCATGACCATGCTCAGCCCAAGAGCACACGAATTAGCAAGACTAAATGAGGAATAATCCCAAGGAAATGATTAACCAAGAACAAAGAACAACCCCAAAACAACCCAAAGATAGGGTTAATATAATTACATGAAATCAAGAACCCCATGGCTTCCCTAAGAAGCTCGTATAACTACTTTTCTCCATAAAATCGATTATGGGTAAATAAAATACAATAAAAGACTTAGCCCATTAAGCCCCCTCTCTCGTGGAATCATAGCCCCCTATCTCTTTTGTCCTCATTAGTCTTGCAACCATCGATGTATTATATATATGTGTGTGTGTGTGTGTGTGTGTGTGTATTACATTTCTAGGCACTCTGGCCCCTTTCCAACTTTACCAGCTCACCAACCCAAGTTATATTTACATAACGGAAAACAAACCCAATATCACCTGATTTTTCCTTCCCACTCTTCAGGATGATCTAATATCATCTCTAGGGGGGCTTCCCTATCAAGATTTATTCTTCTAGAGCTTATGGATCCCCAAGGCAAATAATTTTACTAATTCTCTATTTGTATTTGATTTACAATAAATGTTACTATGTTTTAGTGAGGTTGGAAAGTGCTCAAATGATCTGGTCACTAGGTTTTATCTTTGTTTCAACACTTAACTTATTTGAGAGCACTCTCTTATGTGCATTATTTGCAATCTTGAATGGAAAAATCCAAGAGTAATTATGATTTTCTACTTTATTTGAAGAAACAAGGCTTTCTTGGGAGAGTTTCAAGCATGCATTTCCAAGAACGATATCTTTACAACCAACATTCAAATAAATTACAAGAAAGGCTATTACACATCTTTGAAATTATGCACCAATATATTTAGTGAACCATTATAATGGTGGTTCGTGTACATATGATTATACATCTTTGAAATTATGCACCAATATATTTAGTGAACTATTATAATGGTGGTTCGTGTACATATGATTATACCTCATTGGTTTGATATACCCCTTTGTTGTCATGGCATTAGAAACCAATTTCAAAAAATCATATGCTTTTGTTGATATATGATGTGGTGAGTCCAAAAATACCTCCATCAATAACACATGCAATGGAGACAATACCATGTTTTTTTGTAAATCTTCACATCATAAAATCCTTCTCAAATCTTGTCCACCAAACATAAAACTAGCACTACAAGTGTTGTTTCCCCTTTTCAGCATACAAATCTTTTTAGGGACACCAAAAAACTAAAAAATAAATTAAGTGTGTTGATGTTATACTATTGAAAGTATGCCCTACTTGGAATTTGATTTAAGTAATAATCTTGGGTTTCTTGTGATGTAAAACTCCCAAGAAACTAGACCCAAATTTGCAATAGTAATGCAGGTCAAAAGGTAACCCTTTGTTCAACATGAGATCTTTAAATCTGCAACCAATTGTTGAGAAGAAAACCAATGCAAACAAATTTAATGGACAAGCACAAGAAATAAAAATAATATTACCATGTTAAAACAATCTCCTAATAGAAATCAACACTCCACAACCAACGCCCAACAAAGAGTTGGAGAAGGGTTACCCTAGCATTGCACCTCACTCAACCATCCATGAGAAACAAGTGAAGCTAAAACAAAAACATTATATTCCTCACTCCAACCATACTTTTCAAATGAGAGTGAGGCTCTATTTATAAGAAATGAGTGAAATACCCTCATTTTGCAAAATAATAATTTCTGAGGGTCAAAAATATGAAAAAAAAAAAGAATTAGCAACCTAAGTGGGGTGCTAGGGTTCTAGATAGGTCTAAGTCTCTCTCTTAGAAGCTAGGCCAACACATTAGTCTTTCACTAACATTTCTCATGAAATATTCACCAAACACATTTGAGGGGTGCGCCACCCCCCTTTTTTAGCTATAAGGTTAAATAATGATAAACAACAATTATTTTCATGTGGGCTCTAGGAGGCGCACCCCACTTCTTTAAGCATGGTCAACACCTAAAAAAACTTTCTTCGTGAAATAATGATAAAAAAGACTAAGGTGACCAAGGTAAAGTGAGATTGGCCATTTTTAAAATAATTAACCTAGACAACCTTAGTGTAAACTTAAGAAAACATGTCAATCAATCATAATTAGTCATAAATTCTTGAAATATTCACTAGGAAGTGTTGAAGTACATATAAAATGCCTCTTATGTGAATACAAAGAGTGATGAAGCTACTAGAGATTAAAAGATGACTAAGAAAATCAAAAGGGGTGAGATTTACACCCTCCTAAATAAGCACACCACCAAAGGAACTATCAATGTGCTAAAGAAAATGATGACGAATGTCACTAGGGGCATGATCACTGAGGTAAATGCTCTAGGATTTGCTCATGCATGTTTCTTTGACACTGCTAAGTGACTGTAGCTCTTGCTACAAAACCCGTCGTGCAACATATATGGTAACATGACCCAACAAAATGCATAAGCAATCATGGAAGAAGCATGTAGTGGACATGATCCTCTCTAAATAGCCCATTTTTCTTATGTTTTCTCAATTTATATATTTTTTTTGGACAATTCATCACAAATTATAGTTATAGACATCATAGAAAACTCATAGAATTCATGAGTAGATTCCATTTTATAGTCCTCTTTTTTATAGAATTGGAGTCTTTGTATTCGTTGGTGAAAATACTTAAAACTTTTGTAACCTTTTGTTGAATGGTTCATATGCAACTTGTATATATCAATACAATGTTATTTTTTTTTATTTTTTTAAGGATGTCTCTTAAAATTGGCAAATAAGAAAGGGATTGGAAGAATTCATTTATTTGGAGGGACTTGTTATCATTTGGATGAGAGGTATTAGTCATATTCAAAATGTTACTATCCAGCCTCTTGCTAAGCATTTGAAAGAAATCTATGGACTTTTGAAAAGTATCTCATTCACGCACATATATCAAGAACTAAACACAATAGCATATGGTCACTCAAAGGAGGCATAATAAGTGGAGGAAGGAGTCTAAAGTTGTAGGAATCACTAGATGTTGTGCTCACTTGATCTTCTCACTCTTTAACTTGAAACCTTTTATGAAGATGTAAATTTATAGGGTCCTTGTTTTTGTTTATGTTTTAGCTTGGAGAAAACTATATGTATTTCCTATAAGTTTATATACAAAATGAGTGGGCCTAATGGTTAAGAATATGTGTTCCCTCCTTGGAGGTCACAGGTTGAAATCCAAAGGGGGGTAGGGTATGTATACCTCTGTAGACTTTAGCAGTCAAATCAATGCACATATGAGGTCTCTTGTCCCACAAACAAGGGGGTATCATACACCAACTTGGTGCCTAGCTTGGTTGTGACCTTAAAAATAGATTATTATTGTTATTATTATTATAAAGTCTAGGAAACTTGAAAAAACACACTAATAGATTACATAGTAAGAATTTTTTTGAATAAGAAATATATTTACAACTAGCCTATATGTTTTTAGACAATCTTGAGATTAAGAAGATGTTGATATATCTGAGATTGTTTCTTTGGTAAGTGATGTGTGCACCTTAAGAATGTAATTATCCATTCAACTTTAAATAAAGATTGCGATTTTTTTCTTTTATAAAAATAAAACAAAATAACAATATTAAAAATTTAACATTTCACAAACTTTTGATAACTATTTTAATATATTTTTTAGGATAAATGTGATAGTTATTTGAAATCTAAAATTTCTTTTGTAAACACATTAAATTTTGAAATAATTATAATTATAATTATAATTAAGTAAATTGGGTTTAGTCCATATGATTGTGGGATGGAGTATTATCCTCCATACTCAGGTTCTATTCTAATAAGTGATATGTTGATCTCATTATGAGCATATTATTGTAATGGCTTTAAACCCCATTGTTGACGACCTTGTTTCCTAAATAATCTAGAGTTTACCTTAAATATATTATCCTCAAAATAAGAGAAAAAAATACCTTGGAGCTATAACACTTTTAGAATAAGCATTAACTTTTAAAAAACCACCGTCAAATTGAAATGTGAGGTATTAACTTTTAGAAACACACCTTAAAAATCAAATGTGATCTATTAATTATGGCAACGGTGTTAATAATTTTAGAACGAGCATAACTTTTGAGACACGCCTTTAATACTTTGAAATGTGAGGCATTAACTATGAACTTGTTTAATAATTTACAAATTCACATCCTCAACTCTACAAGGCTATATTATATGTTATTTGTCCTTGCCTCCTCGAGGAATATAGTTTTTGTTGACGTAGTCAAACTACGTTGACTTCACATTATTCACTCCAAATTCGTAACGATATCCAAAGTTTACCTTGAAATTTTTCTATTAACTTGATTTATTGTTTAAAACAAATATATTTTTCTATTTATTAAATTTTACAAATCAAAATTTTGATTTAGAGCTATGTGATGTGACTTTATTTCTTTGGTGTATGAATTAAAAAATAATTAAAAATAAATAAATTTGTAAGTGGCCATTTTGGCAAGCTTTGACACTGGCTCTAAACAATGGTGCAGTTGAGGTTTTGGTAGACTCTAACACCAGCTTTGAACACCGGTGCAATCTAAGTTGAGGTTTTGGTAGACTCTAACACCAACTTTGAACACCGGTGTAATCTAACCTCACTGCCTCCTCACCACCTATCATTACATTATAGGATTAAACCACCCATACATTACATTAGTTCCATGGAAGCCTTCGTGTTCCAACATTGTTTGTTCTATCGTTGTTTTACTTATCTCTTTTCTTCCTTTACATTTTGATAATGGAACACCAACTCTTCTACAGTGGAATGAAGTTGGTTCGTTGCAACCACTTCACTATTCTAGTATTTTTCAAAAAATGGTAAGTTGTTTAGTTGTTTTGTTTTTGCAACTTGAGAATTGTGGACTCTTTAGGAGTGGAGAAGAAGTCTATTCTTTGCAATTAATTCACCATTCTGTAATAGTTTGTATCAGAGCACTATTTTTAAAAATATGTTAAGTTGTTTCTTATACAATGAATATTGACATAAATAAATTCATGCTTACATAATTAAGAATATAAAACAAATGGTGAAAGATTACATACCTCATGTGTGCTTCCTTCCAAGTTCCTTGCATTTTGCATGGCATTTGAATTTGGATGATCTTTTTTTGGATTGAAACAGGTTTAAACCTTGGAATAGTTGATGGTAACTCCACGCTCAAACAATTTTGTTATCCATCTTACTAGTGGCATACACTTATATACTAAGACAACAAAGAAGACTGCCTCCCAACACTTTCAAATGGGTACCAAAATTTCTTACTAGTGGCATATGCTTATATACTAAGACAACAAAGAAGACGGACTCCCAACACTTTCAAAGGGGTACCAAATTTTTTTTTGGTAAGAAATCCATATAAAAAATTCAAAACATAAATAAAAGTTCATAAATGCAATAGTGCTATCATTTTTTCTATTTTTTATAATGAATACGAATCACCCTCATGAGTATGTGTAACAAGCGTTGCATGGCAGCTTAGTCCCTGCCAAGTAGATTTGGAAATGGAGATGACCAAGTAGATTTGAAAATGGAGATGATAGCTGACACCCTATAATTATTGATGATGATGATTACTGTAAAACATGAACAATATGTTAACTAGGGGCTAGTTTCATAGTCTTAAAAGAAATCAATTTGTAAATATTTTAAATGAAAAAAATTAACATTGATAACTATATCGTCAAAAAGATTGGAATTCAAAGAATTTGATCTAGACTCACAAGGAATGGAGGAAGACGTGTTGCTCCATGACACTTAGTTTATAGATTTGTCATATGTCGTATTGGCCAAGATCTCTGACCACATTTTTACTTTAATGTGGATGTTGTATAGTTTTGGGATTAACCTAAATTTCCTTCCAATTAAATTAAGCTAACCAAATACAAATTGCATTTTAAAAATATTCAATTTTTCTTTTTGAAAATAAACCTTTCAAATTTAATAATATATATTTTTATATAATATTTATTATATTACATAATAAATATAATCTAAATAATATATTAGATAATAAATATAATCTAAATATAATAATATATAATAATAAATATATAGTACGACTTTTTATATTTAGATGTGGTGATTGGTGAAATTTATTGATTATGTAATTAATTCTACATATTGAAAGACGTGAAGGAAGCAATAATACTTCAATTCTATCAACCAATTAGAAATGAGAAACACAAATATTTTTATTATATCCAAAAATATATATTTGTTTTCCTATGTTAAACATTACATTGCATACACAAATTTATGGTAAAAAACAAATTAATGTCACATCAAAAGCAAACTCATTGTTATAGTTCCATGACAAGGACTAATAAAGAGAGATTATAGGCATAAACATAGTTTATAAATTTACATTTCAAAATTGTCCCAAACAAAATCAGGTATATGATATTGATTAATGTGTGTTGACTATATTAACTAATATCTCATGAATAAAGAAGAAGGAGTTTAGGAATTTACAATTATTCCACTGCAAAATTAACTCTTAAATAGAATATCCACAAACAAAAAAATATAATTATATATAGAATTCATCTTTAAGAAACACAATACTTACTACTTGTGGAATGTTCATAATTTTTTTTCTAGCACATGTTTTCAAATATTTCTCATTGTAATAACATATAAACATAAAAGCTTTATGCAATCTAGGAAATTCAACTTCAAATCTATTTGATGCTTAATTTTTTTTATTATAAATATGTTTGGGAAATTCAACTTCAAATCCATTTGATGCCTAAATTTTTTTATTATAAATATGCCTTGTGGTAGCTTTGAGAGAAAGATAGATGGAATAAAGCAAGGTCCTTGAGAATTTATCAAAAATAAACAATCAAGTACAAGTAGAATTCC
>SNQJ01S0087345.1:0-33768 GCA_010110895.2 Picea sitchensis
CAAGGTAAGAGGTAACCAACCTGTTATACTAATCCTGTATGTTGATGATCTCTTTATGACATGAAATGAAGGGCTAGTAGCCTGGTGTAAGAGGGATCTAACCTCAAAATTCGAGATGAAAGAATTAGGCTTTATGCATTACTTCCTAGGATTGGAAGTGTGGAAAAGACAGGGCGAGATATTTCTGGCACAAGGAAAATACAAAGTGGATGTACTAAAGAGGTTTGGTATGATGGATTGAAAATCCATGTCTACTCTGATGGTTACCAACCTAAAGAAGCTGCATGATTCTGATACAGGTTCAGATTTGGTGGATCCCACCATGTATAGGAAACTGATTGGATCATTGATGTACATGATCCACACTAGGCCAAATATATGCTATGCAATGATTGCAATGAGTTAGTTCATGACTGAACTGAGATAGAGACACTAGGTGGCAACAAAGCACATCTTGAGATATCTCAGAGGGACCATTACTTATGGTCTGAGATATACATCCAATGGTTGTTTATTTCTACATGGGTATGAAAATGTTGACTGGGCAGGAAGCCCAGTGGATCAGAAGAGTACTTCCGGATACTGCTTCAGTTTAGGATCCGCTATGATCTCTTGGTCAAGATGAAAGCAGGGATCCATTGCACAGAATACAACAGAGGCTGAGTACATTGCAGCAAGTGATGCTAGCAAGGAAGAGGTATGGCTCAAAAAATTGGTTTCTGGGTTGTTTGGTGAGAAGCTCGAAACGACGGTGGTTCAATGTGATAATCAAAGTTGCATAAAATTGACAGAGAACCCGGTATTTCACAACAGGTCAAAACATATTGACATGAGGTACCACTACATCTGATAATTGGTCCAGATAAAAACTATAAAGTTACAGTACATAGCCACGAGCGAGCACGTAGCTAATATCCTGACCAAGCCTCTGACCTTGAGACAGTTTGTGTAGCTGAGAGGAAAGCTTGGTGTGGCTGCGAATGAATCCCTCGTTGAGAGGGAGTGTTAAATTTGGCAGCATCGACAATCATTCTCCAATGAGAGGCCATATGGGCCACCCTGAGGCTAGCCAGGGAGATTTGGAGAATCAACCAGTCTTGTGAGGTATTGACAAAAGCTAGGGGGAATAGACAACCTCTGTGAGTCAAACCAAAAGTCAGGACGAACGAGATACTATGTGAGTCTAATGTAAAAGTTAGGGGGAACATATAACCTCTGTGAGCATAGACAGTCTAGTGCAAAAGTCAGGGGGAATGTACAAAATTTGTGAGCATAGACAGACTAGTGCAAAAGTCAGGGGGAACATACAACCTCTGTGATCCTAGTCAAACCTTGTGAGCCATGAGAAAAAGTCAATCTATCTAGAAAAAGTTAGGTTGAATGTAAAATTCCTATGAGCTAGAAACAAATGATATTCCTAATATTGCAAATGATGTAATTGTATTGATCTAGTGCATCAGCACGTGTAAACATTATCCACCATGAAGAGAATTTCCAATTGCCTTGTCAAGAGTTGTAACTAAAGTCTTGAGTCTAGAACTAAAGTGTTATGTTGAGTTGCAACTAAAGTCTTGAGTCTAGTTCTATCTTAGAACTAAAGTGTAATGTTGAGTTGCAACTAAAGTCTTAAGTCTAGTTCTAAGTTCGAACTAAAGCATGTCAGTCTCAAGTCTAGTTCTAAGTTCGACCTAAAGTGTAATGATGAGTTGTAACCAATCTCAAGTCTAGTTCTAAAGTTCAAACTAAAGTGTAATGCTGATTTGTAACCAATATCAAGTCTAGTTCTAAGTTCGAACTAAAGTATGAAGCTGAGTTATGACTATTTAATGAAATCAGGTTACCATTTTGAGCCTCTCCTATACCCCTCTTCAGCCTATATAAGAAGAGGTCAAAACCTCTCCTCAACACAGTTTTGCAACACAATTTTTTAACTCTAGTTTTCATATGCAGGTTGAGGGTGAAGTAATAGAGGAGCACATCAATGATAAAGAGGCAGCATATCAAAGTTGTATTTCAGCAAGGTCTTGTAAGTCTTTGTCAGGTCAGAGTCATCTTGGCAAGCTCTTTGAGAGAATTACATTCATGGTGGATATTTGTAAGAGATCTTACATTATTAATGAAATAAACGAATATTGTTTGTTGGGGGTTTTCTCCCTGTACAACATTTCCCCAGGGTATATGTGTTGTTGATATGCATGTTTACTTATCTACATAATTATTGCTATTCGATTATGATTTGAAATTGTTGAAGTGTATTAAGCTGGAATCAAAGTATTGAAGAAAATAAAAGAATTAATCCGCATAAGAAATCGAGCTCATAATTTAACAAAAACTAGTAGGATCATGTCCAGGTTGTGGCGAGATGGAAAATCTAGGTGGTCCTCCCACATATGGTAGTTACCCAAGGTGTCCACCCATGAAAGGGGGTTGTCCTGATTGTCCGCCCATATAAGGCAGTTGCCCTAGTTGTCCACCCATATACTGTGATTGAACATATGGACCCCCCACATACTGCAATTGACTTGATGGTCCCCCCATGTATTGAGGTTGAAGGGATTGTTGCGCTAGAATGATGGGGTTTACATATTGAAAGGGAAAATTTATTTGCGGAAGAATACCCGTCGGGTTGGGTTGACCCCTCAAAGGGTTAGCAATTACTAGAAATGGATGTCTAGGATACATGCCAATGGTAGTAGGGATAGAAGGAATAGCAAGAGCAGAGTTCCCCTAGGCAATTTTATGTTGCGACCATGAAGGTTTCCCCCATTAAAAAATTTCCCTGTAGCTGAAGGTTTTCCCCCAGTTAAAGGTTGGCCTCCCATTGAAGATTGACCTCCAATGTAGGGTGTACTAATATGCAATGGTTGAGATGGAGGGTGAGTATATTGTGTAATCGTAGTTGTATGAATGACTTGAATGTTGTCCATGTGAGAAATGGAATGATCAAGTAAAGCACTTGGTGTGTGCATCTGTGTAAAGAGTGAAGTAGGAATATTACACGACCCATGTGCATAGGAAGATGTACGTGCAAGTGGTTGAGTCGGGGTTACCTGGGTCACCGATGTTTTTGATAAAGAGGATGCCCTAGTAGTACTAACTACAAGAGTTGTGGAAAAAATATAAATTCCCAGGTCCTTCAGGAAAACCAAAAGATGACGGGTTCACACGAAGAGATTGTGTAGTGGTGGAACCAGGTGGTAAAGAGTAAGAAGAATAGCCATCAAAAAATCTTGTGGATGGTTGATCAGTGACTGGTGGGCCAAGTGGATTAGTAAAAAGATGATTCGTATAAGATGAAATGCTTTATACGAAGGTTGTGACCGATAATTCTATGTGATGGACACTTCTAGGTGTTATTCTCTCGGTCTAGGAAGTTTGATCTTCGATCATTCCTTCATAGGAAACATTGGGTTGTGGTTCCTGAGAATCATGTTCCATACCTCCTATATTGTGAAATCTTCGATCATAAGGCCAACTATGATAGTCAAAGAAACACACTCCTAAGAAAACTAAAAGAAATCAACCAAGCAACAATAGGCTTAAGTATCTTTTTAAGATGAGATGCCAATCCATCAACGAAGAAATGAGAAGTAGTTACCACGACCTCCACGTAACATCCCTTCTCGGTGCAAGAAACCCTCGCTTTTGCGAGATCACCCTCCAAGGGTACTGAGAGTGTGATACGACGTATGCCCTAGGTACCATGGGAATCTCTCCATAGTCATCTCTGTGGATACCTAGGAAAGGCCACTAAGGTTACCAACTCGCAGTCAGCCTTCGAGTGGGTACATTCGACAGTCGAGAACGAATGTATGGGCATGATATCAAAGTCTGAAGCTCTTCAATAGAACTAAAGACAAGTGGACCGGTAAGACTCCTGAGGACCCCGCATAGATTCAAGATTCATGAAGCACCGAGACCAAATGAAACCAGTGGTTTTTCAAGGAAAACCCCCAATATACGCTCTGTCTGCTACGATTGGTCAATATTTGGAGGGGTAATCTTTTCTTCTCTCCTGCATGTGACCTTGTGTTTACCCCCTGTGCGAGAGGGGGTTCCCGACTATGCTTATATGGAAGTTGGATTTTTACACTCACTAGTGTTCTATAGTCTGTTTAGTAGTCTTGGACGATTTACTCACTTTACCTAGTCCAAAGAATCTAATCCTGTGCTACTGTTGGTGTGCTAAAACCAAAAAATGTTCTAGTTGATTTTATTAGCGTGTGATTGATTTTAATGGATTTTTACTCAAAGGGTTTACGAAGATGAAACTGATGATGTGTGGGAGACTCAACTCCAATAGAATGCAAAAAAATGAAATGTAGTTCGTTCTTTTTGATGAATTCTATGTATGGGAAGGAGAAGAGTTATATTCTTCTTAACACAAGCAAGAACTAAAAACTATGCAACTTTCAATTTCAAGGATCAAATTACTATATGGTCACCAATTTACTGTGGTGAGAATTCTCCCCTTGTGGGCAGGTTGAGTTCCCCTCACTTGGGTTTCCTACAAGTGATACAACCTCTAACAAATGGATACTAACATCCTACAAACTAATGATTCTATTTCCTTGCAGGAGGGTTGAGAGAGAAGGAGAAAATGTATGTGCACCTGATTTCAGATGTTTGTCCTCACTGCTCCAATGGTTGAGCTCTAATCCAAGAAAATCCCTCATGAAGTCAAACCTACAAGAACAAAGAAACATTCTCCTACTACTATCTATGATTAGGTAATAGAAACCCTACTTATTGATAACTTACACCAAGTAATCAAATAGACAAGAAATGAACAAGAAAGTATAAGAGAAATAGGTCAAGTTCTTATATTCAATGAAAAGCAAGAAGTTTACAATATGATGATGCTACAATCCTCCAAGATTCTGTCTTCATCCCTTGAATATGAATCCAACTCAAATTATTCACATAATTTTTTTTTTCACTCCTTGACAAGATCATAAGTTTGGTATGCTTCTTTTCCATCCTCCCTCTAACTCTGAAATGGCCTAGTTATATAGATGCATAAAGGGTTAACCACTAGGGTAAATCAAGAACATGGTTGAGGATAAGGTGGATTAGGTTAGTATTTGAGTTATCTTTATGGTTATTCTTTCTCCCAATATAGGATAGAAAGAGGTTCAAATCATATATTGATGCAAAGAAGAAAACAAACCAATAACCATCCAAAAAGTCCTCGAAAGATGCCCCTAGATTCATGGGATTTGACCAAATCTGCATGGTCTCTCCCATAAAAGGGAAGATAGAGCGACCTGGTCACTCCCCCATAGTGGTAGAGAGGGTGAAAAAAGGGTGATGGTCGTTCCCCCAGAGTTAAAATGGGAGTGACCATGGTCAAACAGAGCTAGAAAGACAAGGGGGAAAGTGAGATTTCAACCCTAAAATGATGTTTTTATTCCTCCAACTTCACAAGGGATCCTGACATGTGATTTTTACATGGTAACAAGCTCGAAATACTTAGGAAAGTGTGACACTTGTTCCACGACATTGTTCCATTTCAACCACGACACTTAGGGTGAGGTGTCAGCACTACGACACTTAGCAAAGTGAAATGTGACACTTATCTAGGTGTGACAAAATGGCGTATAACAACTACTAATGAAAAAAGAATACTCTAGTAACCATAGGCTAGAATATTTCTCCTGGGTATTATTTTATTTTTTTTCAGACCTAGGGGACTAAATCTATGAAAAATGACACTTTTTAAGTTAAGTTGTAAATGCATCCCCGTACCCTGTTTGCATTTTTGAGCCTGATGTCAGCTGCTACTTTCTCATTATAAGCCTCTTTCCCCAACATTCTCAACATTAGCCAAGCAATGCCTTCCATATATCCTTTGCAGCTTGACAACCCTTTACATGTAGAGGAAAAATCCCCCTGAGTGTCCATGTCCCGCATGTGTTTCCTTGCATTGAGCATAGGTATGTTCTATTGCTTGGAACTATTTTCTTAATCGTGACACTCATTTCCTCTCCTATATCATAGCATTTATTTTACTATGAAAAAATAAAAAAAGAGGGGCAGGAAAAGAATATTATCTCCTATCGGAAATAGTCGTGTTGCCTTTGAATAAAGAAAAAATTCTTGAGTCCTTTTCATCCAAGGTTTGGGTTTAGCATGACCTTAGGAAGTTGACCTCGTTACTTAGAGTTTACTCCTCCAAATAGTTATTCTTCTAGTACCTATGGAGAGTTTGTTGATGCCTCCTGCGTCACAAAATTTTGTCAATGATCAGTGTTAAGTCTATGCTACTTGAGTTATTCATCTATCTCATTCACTTGTTCAAAGGAATTTTAGGCCTGTGTTAGCCATTCCTCAGAATTATTGACTTTTCCTATCGGTCATCCCCTTACAAGTGAACCTCAGAATCGCATGAAGTTGTTGTCCTAACTTGCATCTTGGGCCTAATTTAATCATTGGTAGGTGACCTTGAACCCAACAAATGACATCTCTCCATTGGTCATTGAATGGGGGGGGTTTCCTTGTATTCGACGATAATAAATCTATTCACACATTGGGATTTATGCAGTGTCTTGGATTCCATTAGACCCTTTTGGCGGTTTCCTCACCTTTGTTGACCATTTTTCATTATTGGATGCTAGTTAGAGGGTCTCTTTTGTAAATGTGTTGAACCTGCACATAATGGATCTAGCTAGAAAATACCACACACATTTGCAGAAAGAAATTGAGAAAGAAGAAGAAAGAGAGATAGAATGGAATAATTCTCATTAACCGTAATGAATAATGAATAATTTACACATGATATACTCTGTATAACTCAACCAATTCTCACTGGAGGTGAATCAAATGTGCCATAGTGGTGATCTAGACTAATCTGGACACACACTAGAAATTATGGGAGTGAACTGCCACCTAGTCTAGTCTCTTGGGTAGTTACGGGAGTGAACTGCAACCTGGTTGAGTTAACTAGTCTACCAGTTGTTAGTTAACTGAATGAAATAGAGTGAAGTGAGGAGGATATCAGGGAATCATGGGAAATGCACTAGTCTAGTGATGATAACAAGGCTAATGCACATTAACTGGTGATGATCCCAATGTTGCATGGTGACAAAATCAATGCAACATCTAGACTCCACTCAACTAGTCAAACTGAAGTGAAAACTGAAGAGAATATTCTCCTAGAGGAATATTCTCCCTAAACTTTAGGAGAATGGATAAAGACTAATAAACATAGGAAAAAACTTAGGAAAAATAAATCCTAGGTGTGTGTGAAGTAACTCCAACACCCCTCCTGAACATCAATATGGTAAAAATAAAGAATGGGTCCCGACAACGAGGCCATGTTAGGTACAAAAATACAAAATATACACTGAAATAAAGTGAGGAAAGAGGGAAAAACTCATGGGGAAAATCCCCCCTCAAGGTACAATGTATGTAAAAAGAAGAACTACAGTTGGTAGGAAAATGCGTCCTTCACTCCAAGATGACTTCATAGAGAATGGAAGTTCTTCTCAGTGAAGGTCTTGGTGAATACGTCTGCCATCTGTTCTGCTAAAATAAATAATTGTAGGTCGATGATCCCCTCGTGTATTAAGTCCCGAATGTAGTGCATGTGGATCTCGATGTGCTTCGTCTGCTACATCTGAACTGGATCTATGCAGAAATTCAGAGTGCTCTAGTTATCACATGAGATGACGATCGACCGATGAAACTAAATGCCCAACTCAGTGAGAAAATGATGTAGCCACATATCCTGAATGGTTATGTTAACTACCCCTCCGTACTCTAGCTCAGATGAAGAAAGAGCAATAACAATTTGATTCTTTCTTGAACAACAGATAGGCCTGGAACCAAGAATGAGCGAGTAACCAGATGTCGACTTGCGATCAGTGTTATCACAAGCCTAGTCAAAATCAACGAACCCGATGAGATATAATGTAGTGTCTGTTACATAATGAATTCCAAAGGTGATAGTTCCCTATACGTATCGAAGGATACTCTTTGAAACCTTCCAATGTAGCTCATGCAGCTCCTGAATGAACCTGGAAACTGCACCAACTACATAAGAGAGGTTTGGTCTGGAGTGTGTGAGATACAACAAGATCCCCACTAGTTGTTTGTACAATGTGTTGTCAACCAGTGGAGTGTCCTCGCCATCCTCAAGTTTGATTCATGATAGGAAAGGAGTCAGAGAAGACTTGTAGTCTTTCATGTGAAATCTCTCAAGGAGATCTCGAACATACTTGGCCTGAGATAGTTTGATGCCCGATGCATCCTCACCGATCTCGAGTCCAAGGAAGAAGTGCAGAAAACTCATTTCCATCATCAAAAACCTGTCATGTAGAATCCTCTTGACTGCAACAATCGTTGAAGTCGAACAACCGGTGATCAAAAAATCATCAACGTATAGAACTAAGAGTAGAAGTGAATCAGTCGTCCTGAGCATGTAGATATTTAGGTCTAATTTACAATGTACAAAGTTTTGTGACAATAGGTAGGATTCCATCTTGGCATACCATGCCCTCAGAGTCTGCTTGAGGACATAAAGAGACTTCTTCAGTCGACAGACCAAAGATGAATCCTGCATAAATCCCTGGGGCTGCTCCATATATATATCCTCAGAGAGATCAACATGAATAAATGCATTCTTCATTCCCATATGATGGAATCCCCATCCCTTGGCTGCCGCAATTTCAAGTTCCAAACGTATGGAATCCATCTTCATTACTGGAGCGAAGGTCTCATCATAGTCAATTCCACGCACCTGCTAAAATCCTTTGGAAACAAGCCCGGATATGTATCTGCTAATCTGTCCATCCATTGTGCTCTTGGTCCTGTGGACCCATATGCACCTGACAAGTTTCCTTCCAGAAGGAAGGGGAACCACATCCCAAGTTTGGTTCTCGAGGAGGGAGTTTTACTCCTCTTGCATGGTGGATTCCCAAAAGGGATTTCCAGTAGCCTCACCATAAGACTATGGATATGAATACTGAACCAAGAAAATATCCATGGTGGGAAATTATTTAGTGGGAGTGAGTGCAATAGGAGGCTCCTCGAAATCAGATCGAGTCCTCCTAGTATCAGATGGATCACCAACAAGATCCCCTGCATCCTGGAGAGTAGTCTGGGCCCACTTGGGCCTCTTCTCTGGCTCTGCATCTGCATCTGTATGCACTAAATCTTCATCTGACTGTACTGACTCTATATTTGGATCATCTAAATCCTCTGAATCAAAACTCTCATCTGAAGAGGAGTTGACATCTGCATGCTCATCATCTCGGACATGTGGAATAATGAAAGTGTCTGCATGCGACTGTTAAGGTACATGCGAGACACTTTCCTCAAATTGGACACTTCACTCAATGATGAGCTAGTCTGAGGAAAGATCAATAAGTTTGTATTCCTTCACACTGTCAGGGTATCCAACAAAGATACACTCAATGCTTTGTGGATCAAGTGCCTTCGTCTTTTCAGAGGGAATCTAGGCCCATGCACGTGAACCAAAAATACGAAATTGAATCACTTCCGGTTTGAGGCCTCTCCAAGACTCATATGGGGTCTTATCCTTGACAGATCTATGGGGAGATATGTTTTGGATGTAGGTTGCACAATTAATTTCTTTGGCCCGTAGTCTCTGTGGTAGTGACTTTGCGTGTAGCATGCAAGATGTCATCTCTTTTAGAGATCTATTTTTTTGCTCAGCAACTTTGTTTTGGTGCGGAGTATAGGGAACTGTGTGTTGCAACTGAATCCCTGCCTCATGACAAAGATTTTGGATCTCATGATTGACATACTCTCTCCCATTACCAGGTCGAAGGACTTTGATTTTCTTTCCTGAATGTGTCTCAACCAAGGCTTTGAAATATTTGAGGTGTTGAAAGACCTATGATTTTTTCCTAAGAAAGTAAATGCATGTGGAACGTGAGAAATCATCAACAAAAATGAGAACAAACATCGGTTTGTTGATTGATGGATTCGGAAAAGGACCCATGAGGTCACTATGGATCAGATCTAAAGGAGAGGAATCTCTCTGAGTCTTTCCTTTGTTGAATTTCTCTTGAGGGTGTTTTCCAAGAACACATCCCTCACAAATTCCTTTGGAGAAATGGATGTCTGGTAGACCATCAACCAATATTTTCTTGATAAGTTGTTGCATATATTTGAAATTCAAATGCTTGAAACTTTCATGCCATATCATACTACTTTCATCAGCATGGGTAAGAAGTAAAGCATAATCAGGTTCAATAAATTTAGAAAATGTATACAATCTAGATTGATGATTTATCTCACTGGTAGCAACCATGGAGTTAGTCTTCATGTCATAGATGTCCACTGCATTAGGTGTGAATATGATTTTCTTTCCGGTGCCATAATTCGTCATTTGATACACATAGAGAAGATTGACAGAAACTTTGGGAACGTGCAACACATTCTCGAAGCTTTCGTTGGTGAGTTCAATGCTTCCTTTGTCGGTGAACTCGACTGGAGAGTTGTTGATCCAAAAAGGATCTAGATAAGGCTAAGAATAACTCAAAACTCGTAGAGGCAACTGAGAACACTCACAATGGCTCCAGCAAAGAGAGAAAGGGAAAAAAATCAAAGTTCCCAAAACTCACTGAAAATGACATGATCGTGAAGAGCACATTGCAATATTTCTAACGACGTAAATGGCTCGTCAAACGGAGTTATGGATTGAAATATATTCACGACCAAAGTTTGGTCAACCTAGCCCTGTCAGCAGGGGATGAGTCAGCATCCGTACTACTGACGTCAACATCCGTACAGATGATGTCAATGTTCATACAACACATGTGGCAGGAGAAGGGAAGTGACATGTGACATGCCGACGTCAGCATGATGACGTGGTATCACCAAAGGTTGCCATGTATCACCTGGTTTTTGGCATTTTGGATCGATCCATGGACCAATCGAATTGTGCCACTTGGCAGTCCGTACAGTCCGTATGACTGATGTGTCATGATGATGTGGCATGCTAACTTGGCAGAGGGAAGCATGGATGAATGAGAGGCCACCACATGGCCCAATCAGGGGTTTCCATGTGGCAAGCGGAAAATGCACAAGGACAACCCGTGAACGAAATTTGAAACAAAATAATTGTCAGGTCTGCCAAATCTGGTGGACCATGCCAACTATAGCCACGATTATATATCATTGGAGAACTTTCTAGAGCCACTGCTAAAAATAGTGGAACAAATATATTGTATACATCATATAACAGTACCAAACCAAAAGGAGAGTCCACGGGGCTTGCCCCAGAACCTCCGCCATAGCCTACGCCTTAATACATCCACCCCTAACCACTAGGTCGTGGGTACCACATGGGGTATAATGCCCAATTTTATTATTAAAACGTGTATCCACCCAACCATGGAAAAGGAGGTGCATGGATCGTACAACCTTTTGGGCATGCTTTTCAATGCAAGGTACAGTCATCATTGCAGGTTGCAGAGGGCACAAAAATCGAGACAAAATTCTTCTTGGGCCTGGGAGTTCTAGAGTCAGATCGAGGCGTGCAGATAGTCATTTTTGGGTAATTCAATGACACACATTTAGTGGTGTTGTCTGTTTTCTGATCTGAGCACTATTTATGCAGCTTAATTTCAGAATGAGGTATACTTATGTATTTTGCCAAATTATTTTGTTGAGTTAATGAAAGAGCCTACCCATTTGAGAGAAGGACCCAGAGACGTAGTCCACTAGGGACGAACTCCGTTATCAAGTTTTTGTGTTCATATCTGATGCTTATGTCTCTTCATTTTGAGTTTTCCCTTCTTTAATGGTGCACATTAATTTATGCTCATTTAATGCAATTCTTTATAAGTCACGATGAAAAGATCCTGGATCATGTTGGTATCAGAGAAGTCGTCTTTGACTTGAATTGTTGAGTGTGAATGCTTACTAGGGCCAATCATAAGCATAGTTAAGGAACTCTTAAGACTTTCAATCCTGAAGTTGGTCGTGCATTCCGAAGGAAGAAAATGGAAGAAGAGGACAAGCATGATGAACATGAGAAAAATTTTCACATGGTCTTTTATTGCATCTCAGAAATGGTCGAATGAATGTATGGATATTATGAGAAGAGGATGAAGAATAAAGGGAGGGAAAAGGAAGCACATGCAGATGATGATGCTTAAGTAAATGAAGGGGTCAGAGGAGATCCTCCTGAGCCTCTGTCTTCACCTTCAAGTTCTAGTTCTGCTTCCTCTGGGCATTCTCATCATTCTCATCATTCTATCCATAAAGCCTCTTTTAAGAAACCATTATTAAATCTTGATGTAAAATTTTCTTTACCTGTGTTTAATGGAGATGCTAATCCTGAAAAGATAGATAATTGGATCTGACAAGTTGAAGTGTATATCCATGTCCAACATATTGATGAAGAGGAAGTTAAAGTGCAACTTGATTCTCTTCGGTTGGAAGGCACCGCTCTCGTATGGTGGGAGATCAAGCTTCAGGACACAAGTAAGTGTGGTAATCTTCTTTCCTCATGGTCGAAATTTAAATCAGCGATAAGGAAGCAATTTTATCCATTAGGGTATTTACATAAAACAATGATGCAATGGAAAACTTTAAGGCAAAGTAAAGGTCAAATTGTACAAAGTTTCACAGAAGAATTTAGGAAGAAAGATCTTGCATTGAAAATTCCTTTGGATTCTTATGAAACTTTAATGAACTATATTGGCACACTTCACAGTTATATTCATCATACTTTGCCCTTGTTTAACCCAACTAGTCTTAACGAATTTGGTGTGCAAGCCACTTACCTTGAGAACAGTGAGAAACATGTTCAAGAAGATCCCACGAAGAAACCTTCCAATCTACCACATAATACTTTTAAGAAGTTTAAAAGGAGTGATAAGAATATGGCCACAGTGATGAGAGAAGGAGGAAAACCATCTTGCACTCATTGCAAGAAGAGTGATCATGATGAAGAATACTATTGGAAATTGAATCTAGAAAAGAAACCGAAACAATTCGGTGGAAAGGGGAAGACAAAGACTGTTGCTACAGTGCAACAAAATCTTGGTTCCAATTCAGGAGATGAAGGAAAGATCACAGTGATTGGAGTACAAGGTAAATATTCTCTTCATGCTAGTTCAATTTCTGATAATGAATCTCATGTTGATGAACGAAAGAGGAATGAGTTATTTCATATAATAGTTGTATCTAAACATAATAAGATAGATACATTATTTGATACGGGTTCCCAAGTAAACTTAATATCTAAAGCACTTGTCAAGAACATGGATCTCGAAACAAAACCACATCCGAAGACTTATCCTCTTGGTTGGGTATGTGATAAAGCAAAACTCAATGTCACCAAACAAGGTAGGACCAGATTTGGTATTGCTTCAAAGTTGATTGATGAAGTGGATTTGGATGTTGTTGCTCATTTTTCAATAAGATAAGTTAAGCATGAAGTTCATTCCATTTAAGCATTTGTCTTAACCATAAACAATAATTTTGCAGCAACCAAAATCACAAGAAGAAACACCATGCACAAGAACACAAGAAGTATCTTGGGAAACCCTTCTCAACAAGGGAAGAAAACCCAGTCAAATCCTTTGCTTTATTCTTCAAGAGAAATACCTTCACCACCAATAAGACCTAGCACACAATAGGGTGCTCAAACCCTAGAAGAATAGCACCCAAGAGAGGTGCACACCTTTTCCCAAGTAGATGTACTTGCTGAAATTTCCAAACTCACATGAAAGATATGATTTCAAAATGGGGAATCTACCTTTACTTATACTAAATTGAACCTGTCAACATAAGTGTCTATTATCACAACAGGGTCGACTTCACTAGCTTATAATATAATTAATATTAACCAGATTAATTATCTTTTACATTTATTACTAATCACATTAAGGTGGGGCCGACCTGTACCCTTTACATTACAATTAGCGCTACAGGCAGGTCTAACTCTTGAAAAATATAGAAAGGGATATGATACACCCACTAGTGTTCATCCACTAGGGGCACATCCATAGGGATGTCCACATCTCTGGTTCACTGGATTAAAAAGAAGAATCAGTTCTTCACACGTTCACCTGTGCTCGTCCACAGGCACGCCCACTCTACAGATCTTCTTTCCCACTGCCTCACACACGAGAATCATATGGAGTTTCTCGTCAACTCTGCTACTCATAGGAGGCTAATACATCATCTTCATTTCTGTTCACATGAAGATGCACCCAACACTTTGGGATTTCACTCATTCACCTTGTGCTCAGCCACAGGCACGTCTAACTCAACAGATCGCCTTTCCCACTGGATAATCATCTGGAATTCTTCTCAACCCTTTGAATGGAGGAGGTCATCTCTATGTTCCAACTCTGTCTTAGGTAGGAACCACATAC
The DNA here is from genome assembly GCA_010110895.2 of Picea sitchensis. Lineage (NCBI taxonomy): Eukaryota > Viridiplantae > Streptophyta > Pinopsida > Pinales > Pinaceae > Picea > Picea sitchensis. The sequence goes on from SNQJ01S0087345.1 coordinate 14,361, forward strand.
CCTTCTTAGGGGCTTTCTCTCAGGTTTTTAAGATGGAGAAAGACTCACATAGTTGCAATTATCCACATCTCATAGGTTTGTAAGCTAGAGAATGTCTCACATAGATGCAATCATCAACACTCCCTCTCATCTAGGGAGGCATTCTCCATCATGCCAAGTCTTACACAGATGTACTCTGAATTTTTTCTTGGCTTGAGTGATCAATACTCCCTCTCAACTAGGAAGGCATTCTTCACCAACTTGGTTTGGTGAAGATGTCTACAATCTGCGCATGTGTAGGAAGGTACTGCATATGTACAATTTTCCTCTGCATCATATCTTTGATATAAGAATATTTCATCTCATCGTGTTTCGATCCATTAGGAAACACTAGGTTCTCAAGGATATTTTATACACGGCTATTGGTTATCATCATAGGATCCATCTCATGATCAAGTAGATCTATTAGAAGCTTGTGAAGCCATACTGCTTCGCACACTCAATGGTACATACTCTGCTTCTATGGTATTCAAGGCCACACAGATTTTGTTTCTTGTTGTATCAGGAAACCATGACAAACTACATGGTAGAACATTAACCGAATGTGCTCTTCTGGTCCATTGTACTTTCTTCTCAATTTGAATCGACATATCCTACAAACTTAGGTTCACACTGGAGGCATATCTCAGGCCATATCCAATTGTGCCTCGTATATATCTCAATACATGTTTTGTCTAGTGAGACTGTCTCGGTTGACTCATGAAATGACTAAGCACACTCAGTGCATGGCATGAATCAAGTCTAGTGTTAACCAGATACATCAGTGATCCAATCAACTGTGGATCAATCTCGTTTGAATCATCATCAATATTTTTCTTTAAATCCATCACGATGGATTTTTCATTCTTGTCATACTAAACTCCTTTAATATTTTCACTGTATATTTTCCTTGACTCAAGAAAAATCTCATTGGTCCTCTATCATACTTATTGTCCCAAGAAGTAGTGCATCATACTTAGATTCTTCATCTTGAATTCAGAAATCAAGGATTACTTGTATCCAACAACAAGGCTTTCTGAATAAGTCATCAAAATCAGTTTCTCATCACCAACACTGTAATAATATAGGTTTGGATCAACAACTTTCTTGATGAAATCCAAACTCATCAAGAATCTATCTATATGATATAGTTTCCAACTCATGGATGGTAGTACAGATGGAAGTGTATCGGGTTTAGTGGATCAAGTGTCTCATCATAGACTACTCTCTTTGTCTGTGAGAAACCTTTATCTATATATCTAGTTTTTTATTTCTTGACACTTCCATCAGTTGCATGATTGATCTTATAGATCCACTTGGAAGTTACCACAAACTTCCCTTCCGGTCCCTGAATAATATCTTATACATCATTCTTTAAGATATACTGGTATTCTTCTGTTATGGCATCTTTCCATACATGTTGTTTTGTTGCTTCTCTAAGACAAGGAGCCTTATAATTAATGAAGTGGCTCATGACTGAATGACAGCTTGAAAATCTCTTTTGCTTTCTCGGGATGTGCCTTGAGAGGCTTGTATGTTAATTTGCCTCTTGCAGAGTGAGTCTAGGTAGGCCTTTTATGCCCTACTACAATATCTCTGAATATATCAACCAGAGCAATTGGATTAGCTGGAATAATTTCTGTCTCGCTTTGAACTGTTGAAAAAGGGATAAGGCATTGTCTCACTGTCAATATCCATCTAAGATTATTTGGATCTTTGAAAGGCTATCTCTTCTTCAAGGACAACATCTCTGCTTGTCTCAATCTATCTTTGACTAGGGATGTCGATCTGGAATGTCTTTGAAGAATCACTGTTATCCCATAAACATATCATTTCTTCCTGAAGGGCATAGCTTGGACTTCTTCTCTTTGGGTACATGAAAGTACACTGGGCACCCAAATATTTTGAAGTGTTCAATCTCATGCTTCATTCCGATGAATACTTATTCGGGAGTTATGTTTTTCAAATTCTGGTGAAAATTATTGTTCTGAACATATACTGTGTCTTGAATGCTTCTGCCCATAGAATCATAGAAATATTATGATCATTCCTTATTGCATTGATTTTCTCAATGATGGTTCTATTCTTCCTTTTTATCAAATATTTTCGACTCCCTCTAAAGGATACACATCTTCCTTTGTTGTTAACCTATCTGAAACAATAAAACAAGAGGAACCAAAACAAGAATATCTCCTAAAGGAGCATAATGAGTACATCTCTAGAATCAAAACATTTTAAGGATTGTTGTCACAGCTACAACACCTACTTGTAATGTAGCAGAATTCAGAAATATAGGTTAGAGGAGTGACAATTTCAACAATCAAACATGGGGTCTTCACTTCCAATGTGTTGTTCTTCTGAATGAAATGAGATCCCTATGGATCCATGACTTTAGCAAGAAGGTTCCTTCCTCCTGCAATTTCTCTCATGACAATGATACAAATAATATATATACAAGTGCATACCTGAGGGCGCTAATATGATTTCTCCAAAGGAACGTGGTTGATCTCTGTCCTATTGACATCTTCATGAAGAGGGTATTCATAGTGTCACCTTTTTGTATCACCCACAATAATTCTTGTTCTGAAGTCTTGTCTTCCAGGAACTTGAATTTTCTTGATCCATCAATCTTAGTTTCCATCATAGGTATGTTCATCATAATTTTGGATTCTTCACAAACCCTTGTCATCTAGGCTAGAAAACCTAACGACTAGGCTAGGCTAGAAATTTTAGGTTTTGTTGGGCTTATGAATGAAAACAATAATCTTTGATATATATGATATCCCTGGTGAGCTGAAGAGATTCTTCAAGAAGTTTGCAAAAATACAATTCTGAATTTTTCTGCAGAATTTGGCTGAACCCTAGAAACCCTCAGAGCCAAAAAATAAAAATGCCTAGAAATGAAATTTGAGACTTGTTGGAGGTGTGCTGAAGGAGGCCATACACTCCTATGTTATTTTTATCCCCAGCATCCAAGTTTTGAGTGTTGAAAATGCTCATAAGGGTAGGTCGTACAAAATTTATGGGAACTCTAGGAGGGTCGTATAGTTTTTGCCGAGGTGAAAGAGAATGGATGGAAGGTGCTTGTGCAATGGGATATTCAAGACCTATTCTCTGATACCATGTTTATTTTTCAATATTCTAGGTTAAGCATGAATTTCATTCCATTTTAGCATTTGTATTAACCATAAACAATAATGTTGCAACAACTAAGATCACAAGAAGAAACACCATGCACAAAAACACAAGAAGTACCTTGGGAAACCCTTCTCAACAAGGGAATAAAACCCAGCCAAATCCTTTGATATATTCTTCAAGAGAAAGACCTTCACCACCAATAAGACCTAGCACATGAGAGGGTGCTCAAAATCTATAAGACTAGTGCCCAAGAGATGTGCGCACCTTTTCCCAAGTAGATGTACTTGCTGAAATTTCCAAACTCACATGAAATATATGATTTCAAAATGGGGAATCTACCTTTACTTATACTAAACTCAACCTGTCAACAAAAGTGTCTATTGGCACAACAAGGCTGACCTCACTAGCTTATAATATAATTAATATTAACCAAATTAATTATCTTTTACATTAATTACTATTCACATTAAGGTGGGGCCGACATGTACCCTTTACATTACAATTAGGGTTACATGTAGGTCTGACTCTTGAACAATATAGCAAGGGATATGATACACCCACTAGTGCTCATCCACTAGGGGCACATCCATAGGGATGTCCATATCTCTGGTTCACTGCATTACACAGAAGAACCAGTTCTTCACACGTTCACCCGTGCTTGTCCACATGCACGTCCACTCTACAGATCTTCTTTCCCACTGCCTCACACAGGAGAATCATATGGATTTTTCATCAACTCTGCTACTCAGAGGAGGCTAATATATCATCTTCATTTCTGTTCACATGGCGATGCACCCAACACTTTGGGATTTCACACGTTCACCTTATGCTCAGCCACATGCACGTCTAACTCAACAGATCACCTTTCCCAGTGGACAATCATCTAGAGTTCTTATCAACTCTTTGAATGGAGTAGGTCTTCTCTACGTTACAGCTTTGTCTCAGGTAGGAACCACGTACCCTTCTTAAGGTCTTTCTCTCAGGTTTGTAAGTTGGATAAAGACTCACATAACTGCAATGATCCACATCTCACATGTTTGTAAACTAGAGAATGTCTCACATAGATGCAATCATCAATAGTTGTACCACTTGATATATGTGGCATAGTATTGGGAAGTAATTATCTTTATGATAGAAAAACAATCTTCTTTTGTCATGAGAAAAAATACCACCTTACTAAAGGGGGAGTGGAATATATTGTTAGAGCTCATAGCATGAGGATAAATACAAGACTTGTTAGTGCAGGGAAAATGAAAAGACTCATAAACACTAATAAGAGATATGTACTCATGGTCGTCAGAGAGAAAGATGTTGGGACATCCGACACTTTCCAAGGGTGTGATCCATCTCATAGAAAGGAATTAATTGATATTGTTTCTAAGTATGATGATATTTTTCAGGAACCAGATGGATTACCTCTTAAGAGGGAAATCCAAGATGAGATACATCTTCAGTAGGATTCTTCTCTTCCTAATGTGGGCATGTACAGGATGTCAATTGTGGAGATGACATAGATCAAGAAGCAGGGACATGGATTATTGGATCAAGGGGTCATCAGGCTCAATTCATCTCTGTGTGGTTCTCCGATCATGATGGTGCCAAAGAAGGATGGCACATGGCGATTGTGTGTCGATTACCGGGACTTAAATAAAATCACGGTGAAAAATTGATACCCTCTTCCTTGTATAGATGATTTACTTGATCAATTGAAGAATGATGTTTATTTCACTAAGTTGGATTTGAACAGTGGATATCATCATATCAAGGTCGCAGAACAGTGTTGAGGAAAAGATATAAAATGATCTTACTCAAGCATTTTCGGATCTTGCTTGGCTAAATAAAGATAGACGACAATATCACCCTATATTTATAGCCATCAAAATTGGTATCCTAATTCACAAGTAGTGTTTACAAGTGCTTAGGTTGGTTTTTTTATAAATAAAAGCTTGCTGAAAAATTCACTATTTATGTAATTTTCTGAACATAACAGATGTTGAAATAAATATAGTGACAGAAGTAAAGACACCAAGTCAATAATCAAAACAGATGAGACATAAAGAAATCGTTTATTTCATTCCAATTCATCAAAGAATCATTCTCTTTACAAAATTTCCTGAGGAAGTTTTGGACCAAAGTCAAACTTAGACGTCCCCAATGAAACATACAAAAGGACTTTTGACAGAAAGTAAAAAAATGAACTTTAAAAGATGGATCAGCTTGCCACAGATTTTTGCCCACTCGACTCTGCACAATAGCCTTTGTCAGTCATGAAATCTAATTCACAAATAGACAAGTCTACGCAGACTATCAAAGATAGATCAACAACTCTAAAAAACAAGTGTCTGAATGATGTAATTCATCCCTGAATCTTGTTGTCTACAATAGGACCCTGCTATCATAAAAAAGAATTAGGTTTCTAATGAATTAAGGAATGAATGAAAACTGAATTATCTCAACAAATATCAAAGATCAAACCTTAGTATGCTTCTCCTTTTATTCTCCTCTTGTTCCTCCCTTTCCTTTTTCCTTTAAGCAAATTAGAATTGGTTGAAGCAGTTGAACTACTTCCTTAGTTAAGTTAACTGAAACTCAGCCAACTTTTTAGTTAAGGGGAAAAGTAATAAAATCATAATAAGGGTTTTAAATAAATAATAACTACTAGGTGGGACCCCTTGGGACTCCCTTTAGTTCTCTAACAATGATAACACAACTAGTTAATCAAATGAAACATCCTTCCTTGTGACTCCCATCATCATTTTCATATTTTGACAATTTATATCAATGATAATTGAAATTATTTCCAAAAATATATTACCCATATATCCAAAAAATAATGTGTTGTCCAAAATTTTAGAAGTCAACTGTTCTCAAAAATTAATAAATAAAAACTTAAAATCCATATTTTCCACTCTGGGAGACAATCTTTCCCTTGTTGTTGCTGTCACCTTTTGATCTCTCTGAATTTGCCTTAGGCTGTGTGGAGCCTTTAGGCCTAATCTCACTGATCACATGAGAGCAATCATCTCTCAAATTCATGCTGGAGGACACAGATTTATCGAAGTCATTTGAGGGTGAGGAAGGGGCGGCAATGACTTTTCCTTTGTTAGGAGCATGGTGGGCCTCAGTTTTTAACCTTTTGCTTGCATGGGAAGACTGTACTGGTGAGTGGACAGGGGAAACTTGGACAATTTTATTGATAGGTGGAGGAGCAGGTAGAGACAAGTTAGGCCAACCACGATGTTACGAGACTGCCAGGTGGACAATCTCTTTCCATCTGTCATTTTCGGGAACTTCAGGTTGCAGTGAGACATGAGGAGGCACTGGGATACCAAGGACCTATGGGGCTTGGAAGGGAGGCCTTTAAGGCCTAGGTTGGACCACTCCTTGCCCAATCCAGTTAAAAAATCCATCTTGAAATAGATGCCCTAACTCTTGCGAGTCTGCATCAAAGTGTATAGAGAATCTTGGCCTTCTAGGGCCCCTATTCCAATTTCCTCTTCCTCGGTTATCCCTGCCATGGCTACATCTGCTGGAAAAGCTCATTCCTGTATGCACAATTGATTAGAAAATAGTTTCTTTAACAACCATACATGAGAACTCTTTTAAATATGAAATGAAATTTGGATCAACAACATATCAGACTCATGCAATCTAATCCATACAAATTGTTTAGTAGTTTTCAATGAGCAGGGGGTGAACAAGGGTTCTGGGATATGCGAGGGGTTGTATTGAGCGAAAAATGTTAAAATGATGGGGAAAATATCATGATTATTTATCACAAACATCAAACAATCAACTGTATCGTAAACCAAAATAATATATCACTGTAATTCATCCCTATGGTCCCTTAACTATCATAATACAAAAATTATCTTAAATATAATTAAATTTTAGGAACAAAGAGTGGATAGTGAATATGGGAAGGTAGGGGGAATTTTAGTGAGCGAAAAGTGAAATAATGGTAGGAAAAAAGAGTGAATACTTTACGAAAAACCAATTAAGTAATCCATTAAAACAATTTTTTATTCAATACAACTATTCCAACACCAATTAAACAATTACTGTGGCCAATTAAACAATATCGTGCATTGAAACTTGTTCACTGTCCCACATTCAATTTCCTTAAAAACTTTCAATTAACACATAATTTAATCATACTCAGAATTGTCATGACTTTCACCCATATTGTTTAAAAGAATTATCTTTCCTTTGATTTACTCCCCTTTCATATTTAAACACAATCCAAGGAACACACAATCATATTGCTTCAACTTTGTCCAACATAAAAAAAAACATCAACCACTTCCCATTAATTTAATTTATCAAATCAAACATAGACACAGGTCTTTCCTGAGTTGAACAGACTCTTTATAAACATGCCCAATCCCATTCCTTTGACAAATTTAACAATTAAATTTGCAATGAAACCATACTACCAAAACCCTATGCTCATCTCTGATGGTGCAATAAAACAAAATGATACCATAAATCATACACACTAGACAACCAAGCCACAATTATCAACTCTTCAACTTGCAATAATATTGATTGGGACAAATTAAACACACAACAAACACCAACAAATTTTTATACCACGTTGTAGGAACCTACAGACCAACACATAACGCAAAGAGGCATCTATGTGACTGTACATATCCAATTAATCCCAATCAAACCATTTAAAATAATGTTGAGTTAACGATTCAACTGTCACAACAAAAGGAGGCAGCAACTGTATGCCCATTATCATTTCCAATTACAACTCTTCAATCAACCCGATCAAACAAAGACGAGCCAAAAATAAAATCCATTGTCAATATTACTTAACCAAGTTATGACAATCAACAAGATGCCTGACAGGGTGCGACTGGTTTAGTTTATCAAAATCAAGCTCTGTAACTAATGAACAAAATAACCAAGGGTTCTCTTAGTGGAACCAAACACAGGGAGGCCGAAGGTCAACCATATCAACATTAGGTGAGAGCCTTCGAGACAAGAATGGTGGAACCATAAGCCTTATAACCCTTATCTTGCAAGACAGGGTGACAGTTTGACACCAGGTAGGGTAGACCATGATGACGAGGAACAAAGGTTTCTTATTGGGCAATAACCAACACCAACAACACGCAGAGGCATAACCCTCGTGGTTTTCCCCAAAAGCTTAATAATGATGATAGAAATGCAAAGCCCAGGTACTACCAACAACCCTAAAACATGCTTCTTGGCATAATAGCCACCCATAACCAACTGTGTGGATACCAATAACGTAAAATGAGCCCACGACAAGGTGGAAAACGATATGCAGTGACGAAAAGATGGTTCAAATCATACACAACAACCCCATAGCACCAAATACAACCAGGTGTGGTTACAATAACTGTGAGGAGATGAGAAACAAGTCCAAACAAAATGAAACCCTCCAACAAAAACCCATAAAGACAACAAAGAGCCATCATGGCTTCTACCACACAGAACAACCAATGAAATCACGACTTCAACCATCAATTTTTCCAATTTCAACGAATAACACAAACAAACATTCCAGAGACAACACCACACGTTTACATAGTTGCCAACCTCAAGAAAACATAGACCAATACATTACCGAGCCAACGTTCATTTCATACACAGAGCGAATTCAGGGATGGGTGAAAAAAACCATACCTGTAACCAAATGGCCTTAAAAATGTGAGCTTGGTCGAGCAGTTCCTCCCACGCATGAATCTCAGAGCTTAACCACGGAAAAAACCAAATGAACAATAACCATGGTAGGGTGATGAACAATGTGATAACTCCCCAGTGACGTGCATTTACTGCACGTTTCTTCCATCCTCTATCTCATTCAATTACATAGTACACGACAACCAACCAACCATTAATCCATGCATCAAAACTTGCACACATTGCTTGCCAATTGCGCTACCCGATCCATTTTAACCATTGCCAAAACCATACTATAACATATATCACATGCACCAATTATAACTCAATAAAATCGTATAGCCACTAACATTTCTAGTTAGGACTAACATCAATTTCCTTAAATTTCAATTGCACATAGTATAGCATAGTATAGCATAGCATAGCATAGTTTCCATTTTTTGGATTTATTCCATATTGCTCTTGTCTCTTGTTGTTACTAACATGTGTTTTGTGCAGGTGAACAAGTAATGAATCATGGCACCAATATCAATGTAATAACATTGAATATAAGCCATTCATACATGGAATTTATAGTTTAGATCAACAAAACCAACACATAAAATGCATTATCCATCTGCCATTGTGACGTAAATAGAACCAATATTTCATCATCAATCATGTAGAACCCTATAAGCAACAACATAAAATGTGTAATAAGACTATCTCTGATCCTCCAATCTACAAGGGGGTCCCACCTACTAGTATTATATATCATTAGCTTAGTTTAAATAATAGGATTTAGCAATACTTTGCGGGCGAAATCCTCATTGCGATTTTTATCGTCAACAAACAAGATGCATGGAAAAATACCTTTAAAACCAAAAAAGGATTGTTTGAGTGGTTAGTTATGTCGTTTGGGCTTTGTAATGCTCCGACAACTTTCATGCATGTGATGAATGATGTATTCATGCCTTTCCTAGATGACTTTATGATTTTATATTTAGGCGACATTCTTATTTTTAGTGAGACTTGGGGTGAGAATGTGACACATGTAAAGAAAGTATTGGATACTTTGCAAAGGGAAAAATTGTATGTAAAATTGTCTAAATGTGAATTTGGAAAGACTGCACTTGTGTACTTAGGTCATATTGTAGGAGGAGGACAATTGAAAATTGATCCTTCCAAAATTGATGTAATTGTAAATTGGTCTGAGCCAAAGAGTGTAACCGAAGTCCGAAGCTTCTTAGGTGCATTCTAGTATTGGAGGAGATTAATTCCCAACTTCTCCTTTATAACAGATCCTTTGCATGCCTTTACCAGTGTGAAGGACACTTTTCAGTGGGAAAGAAAGAAACAAAAGGATTTCAACATTTTGAAGGATAAGATCAGTATCGTGCCAGTATTATCACTGTCGAATATTCAACAATCTTTTGAGATTGAGATAGATGCCAACGGATACGCCATGGGTGAAGTATTGATGTAATATCGTAAGCCTATCTATTACCACTCTGAAAATTTCAACCAAGCTATTGTTAACTATCCTACATATGATAAAGAGTTGTATGCATTAGTCTAGAGCATAAAGAAATGGAAGCACTACTTGTTAGGGAAGTAAACAATCATACATACAGATCACCAACCCTTACAGTATCTTCAAACACAAACCAAATTGCAACAATATTGACACAACATATGGATGGGTTTTCTACAACAATTTGATTTGGTAATCAAGTATAAAAAGGGTACAAGTAACAAGGTAGTTGATATGCTTTCTAGACCTCCTATTGTTGCTTCTATTATTTTGAAGAATACTTATTTATCTCATGATATCTATGCAGAACAATATGCCATCGATGAATATTTTAAAGAAGTATATGAGAAGCTAACCCTTGGTGCATAGGTAGAGAACTATTTCCTGCAGGAAAAACTACTCTATCATCTTGGAAAGCTATGTATTCCTACAAGTGAACGAGTCCATGTAAGACGAGAAGCTCACACTTCTCTTGTTTCTAGGCATTTTGGGGTAGGAAAAACTATGGCTCATTTGCAAAGGTTTTGTTACTAGCGTCAAATGAAAGCAATTGTAAGTAAATATGTAAAGGGGTGTGTGATGTGTTCTACTTGTAATCCCACTAATAGAAAACTAGAGCTATACTCACCACTTCCTCTTCCATCCCATCCATGGGAAAGTATGTCCATGGATTTTGTAGGGGGTTTACCAATGACCAAAGGGGGTCATGATTATTTGTATGTTGTAGTGGATAGGTTCAACAAAATGTGTATCTTGATTCCATGTAAAAAGTAGATCACTGCTGAATAGACTGCTAATCTCTTCTTTTAGTATGTTTGGGTTCACTTTGGATTACCCACATCCATTATCTCGGATCGAGATACTCGATTCCTTGGGGACTTTTGAACTAGTTTGTGGAGGATGAAGGACACCAAATTGAAGAGGAGCACTGCTTTCCATCCACAAACCGACAGACAAATAGATGTGGTAAAACGAACATTGGTACTTTTGCTTCGAGGCTACTGCAGCAAGCATCCGAAGTTATGGGATGAACAAATACCCTTTTAAAACATGCGTACAATCGAGATTTACATTAATCCACTCAGAGCTCAACTTTTGAGATATGTTTTGGGTACCTACCAAAGGTTCCTTTGGACTTGATGTATGGGAGAGATACCAATATGAATGAAGAACGAACATAGGACAGAGCCCACAAGTTCATCCAGAGGATCCAACAGATACACCACGCAGTCAGGGAACAATTGGATAAAAGTCAAGCACCGTATAAAGCTCGACATGGAAAGCACAGGGTTGATCATCAGTTCCAGGTTGGAGATCGGGTATGGCTTCACATAAGCAAGAGAGATTGAAGGGTGAAGGCAAGAAACTCAATCCTATTCGTTATGGAACCTTCACTATCTTGGAGAAAAGTGGTACCAATACTTTTCTTCTGGATATTCCACCTTAAATGCAGATTTACTCAGTTGTGAACATTGAAAACTTGAAACTTTTTGAGCCTCCCATGATCATGGATCAATATGAGGAAGTTTCAATACCTTCAGTTGATGAGTTTGCACCCAAGTACTTGGATGAGTTACATGAATATATCATCCTGGATAGGAGGAAGAGGACTTCACGCAGGGGTGATGTTGATTATCTTCGAGTAGGCTTAAAAGGCACACATCCAAGCAAATTAAAGTGGATCGAGAAGGACAAAGTGGATAGAATCTCATGATGGTTACCCCTTTAGGAGGCAATTCCCTTGGTTCCTGAAACATCTCAACATTTTCGTTAACAACCTCATATAAATCAGATTGTAACTTTGCATCACATCCTTGAAAAACTTCTTCTTCATCTTTGTATTTGGGTTTAATCATCAAAAGTACAAGTTTATTACTATAATTGATTAGTCTCTTCATTTGTCCAACATTTGTAAGTGACAAATTCATCTTCTTTGTATGTGCTCTAACAATGTACTCAACTCCATTTTTAAACAAATGATACTTGTTTTCATGACAATGAAAGATGGCTCTCTTATCATATAAGTATGGGCTTCCCAACACAATAACACAAATATCCAATGGAATAACATCATGCTCTACCTCATCTATATAGTTTGCAGTGACGGAAAATCTAAGTTTACACCTTCTTGTCACATGCAATTTGGCATTGTCACATATCCATCCTAGAGGGTAAGGTTTAGGATTTGGAGTAGTTTCCAAATTCAATTTCTTGGCAATGTCTTTATGAGGTTTGCTTGTGATCACGTATCAAAGAGAGTATCTATCGTGGCATGTTTTGAAATTACCCTTATGTGGAAAATCTCTATTATTTATTTTTCATGTTGAGTTTCATTGATGGAAGAATTTGAAGAACTAGTTCTAGCAATAGAATTCTTACCTTGAAAACCCATGGTTTTGATTTTTGTTTCATCTTCCGAATCAGATCCTAAATCTTGTTGTACAGTTGAAACAATGTTTGGTTTATCTTTGTTGTTGAACTTTTTGGGTCTCTTTTCAGGATGAAGTTTCCAACAATGGTCTTCATCATGGCCATCCTTTGAACAATGTTTACATGAGATTTTTTCTTTCTCTTTCTTGACTGAAGCATTTTTCTTTCCATTTCCTTCAAACTTCCTATTCCCCTTGTCTCCATTAGAAAAAGACTTATTGATTCCCTCTTGAGGTTCATTCCTTCCTCTTGCTTCTAAATGAGTTACATGTACACAAACTTCATCTAGATATGAAGGGTTAAACATAAGTATTGTATGCCTCAAGTGGCTATGTAAACCTCCCATTTATTTGAGTAAAGTTTCTTGAGAAGACAAATATATACCCAAAACCAAATCTCTTCTCCTAAATTCTTGAGTGAAACTTTGCACATCTTGTCCTTTATCTTTCCTAAAGTTTTTCCAATCCATAATATATTTTTGCATGTATGCTAATGGATAAAATTGCCTTTTAATTGCAACAATAAAATCATTCCAAGAGGATTAAACTTTACCATGTTTCTTCATGTCCTCTTGAGTTTTGGCTTCCCACCAAATGAGTGTTGCACTGTCCAATATTAAGGAAGAAAGATTAATATTAGTTTCATCATATGTGATTCTTTGTATCCTACAATACACTTCAATCTAATGAATCCAGTTATCCAATTTCTCAGCATTTACCTCTCCATTGTACATAGGCAATTCAAACTTAATATCAAGCTTAAGAAAAGGAGTTTGTACAGGAGTTTTACCATGTTCTTTTGGAGAATTTGGAGGTGGTTGTGAAATGGTGGAAGAGGAGGAATATGGAGGTGAAGGAGGTGGAGAATCACCATTCCCTCCATTTCCCTTTGGAGTTTTATCACCAATGTCTCGATTTCCCTTTGGAGGGTTGGAGCTTTCACCTTGCAATCTTGCCTTTCTTTCTTCAAACTAAACTTTGACAATCTCAGTCATATCATAAAAAGATTTTATGATATAAAAGTTTCCTCCTTTGAAGGAAGAGTTCCATGACTCTCCTCATGAGCCATACTTGGTGAATATATCCTTAAATCTTGAGGTGATTTGATACTTCTCCTTCTTGACAGTTGAGAACTTGGCTCTACAAGTTGACCTTCCCCTCTTGTGAGCTTCAACCTTGTAAGCATCAGAAAAACAAAAACACTTGCAAACAATCAAGCCTTCAAAAACCTATGCTCTGATACCAACTGAACTGAAATTGGAATGGGTTTGTTTCCAGCTGATCTGAAAATCAAGAAGACTTGTCTCTTTTAAATTGCAAGTGTAAAAATGGTATGTGTTTGGGTAATTGGATCATGTTACTAACACATAAGTTTAATGAGTTTTTACTTAATCATTAGCAACATTTCAAACATATAAAAACCATCAATAATGAATACATAACAAAACAAATGATAAATGAGTCCACCCCTCTCTTGGGCTACATCTCCTGGTCCATCTTCCCTTCGATCATTTCCAGTATTCTTAAAAAGTTCTCTTACAGTGCTCATGATACAAAATAGATGGCTCCAATGGCTCCACAACGTCCAAAAACCCCTAGCTGGGCTTTTTCGACACCTAGTTTGGCCTAAAAATGAAGAAGTTACACCTCCTGCAAGTTTTCCCCTTCAAGCTTGTTGTACCTGCTCGCCAAATTGCACCCCTGTCTGAATAACTCGGCCTTTGTGTGTTTCCCGTGCCAAAACCCAGCACACACAACGATTCCTGTAAAAAGGGAGAAAATGTAGGACCGTTTGCGCTAGCCCCCAAACCTCGATAGAGAACTCGGTCGTATGGCCCCATGTGGCCAACAACCTAACTGTTGCACGCACTGTCGGCTAGCTCCTTCGAGCTAGTCTCATGGTCATGTGGTAAAGTAACATGTGACTGGGGGCTTAACTCCAAGTGCTAACCCCTTTTCCGACCAACGGTTATATGCATGGACATATGGTGTAATTATTGGGGCTCTACGCTGGAGAGTTTCATGCCATTAGTTCTATGATATGGTTGCATGGTGTGGATATAACTGGGGGTTGGGGCCTAGGCACTGGCCCTTTACTCCTCTTCCTAATCCTTAATGCTAATTCAAATAAATTTAAACAAACCATAGGTGTAAGCAACACCCACGGGCGGGTTGGTATCCCAGGCCCTGCCAAATCATTGCCCCTTCCCGGAGGTCGTGGGTTCGACTCTTGTGGAGTCAAAAAAAAAAATTCATATGCCAACCAAAATGGAGGGGTGCCACATGGCAGCCCACGACTAGGCCACATGGCAGCATAACACTTTCCCAATAGATGACATGTGTCACAACCTGATTCTTCCACTTGTCTTCCAACGCCTGCCCAGTCAGCATGCCAATTCATCACTACCACGTCACCTGCCATGTGTGGGTCTGTACCCTCCCACGTCAACATTGTACGAACTGTACAATCAAAAAAAAATTGCATGTTTGGAAAAGTGAACAGAACACAATATATCGCTCATACGACGTCTGTTTGAACCCATTCAAGTTGCATTAGGATCGTGAGGATGAGGCCTACGCATGTGTCTGTTTTGAAGCAATTATGAGAACTTTTATTTTTGAGCAAAACTTGATCCCCTGGATCAATGGACTTGATAGGGTTTGTACACATATGGTTCACACATAGAGACAACATTGAATAACAAAGATACAATAAAATACATAAAATTCTATTACATCAATTTGATTACACACTAAGGGTGCTTCTTAGGGCATGGCCACTCTCTCGGCCTAATCTACATTTTGATTGGCCTCTCTATCAATGCCAAAAGGCTTACAATTTAAGCAAGAAAAATAAGAGGATTAGATCACTCCATATCTGATCTATACTCACAATATCGCTAAGATGGCTCAAGATCATAACAAACAATTAACAAAACCCTATCAGTTTACATAAAATACAAAGAAATCTGCCTCTTGCACCTTCTAGAAGGTTCAAGATTTCAAATCTGATTTGTGGGGGGTCAATGCACCTGCGTCACATAACCTAGTATCTTTGTAATCCATTTTTGTTTCTCTTATAAATATAATCATTTTTCCAAGAAGTACTTCAAACTATCATGATCTAGTTTTACCTTGAAGTGTCTTCCTATTAGGTAAGGGCATCATTTATTAATTGCATGTAATGTGACCAATATTTCCTTTTCATAAATGGGTTTGGGTAATTTCTTTCCTTTAAGCAAGCTACTTTCAAAGGAAAGGGTCCTTCCTTCTTTCATTAAAGCTACACCAATACCATGTCCTAAACCATCATACCTGATAATAAAAGATTTTGTAAAGCTAGGCGTGGATAGCACACAAGTCATACACATAGCCTCCTTAAGATTTTCAAAATCTTCAGTTTCTTATTGAGTCCAAGAAGATGCCTCCTTTTTTAATAATGTTATTAGAGATGCATCTATTTAACCACAATTCTTGAAAAACTTGTGGTAATAACCTGTTAATTCTAAGAATCCTCTAAGAGTATTGAAGGTTTCTGGAATTGGCCATTCCATCATAGATTTAATTTTGTTAGGGTCCACTTTGACACCTCCATGAGATAAAATGTAACCCAAATATTCCACTTATTGAACCCCAAAGGCACACTTGGAAGATTCTTCATATAGTTTTTTATCTTCCAATAGTTTTAAGATCATTTCAACATGTTCTACGTGCTTTTCCCAATATTTGTTGTAGATTACTATATTATAAAAAATACTAACACAAATTTTCTAAGGAAGGGTTTGAAAATATAATTCATCAAGATTTGAAATGCTGAAGGCACATTAATAAGGCCAAATGGATTCATGAAAAACTCATAATGAACTTCATGTGTTCTAAATGCTATTTTGGGGATGTTTTATTTCTTCATTCTAATTTGATGATATTTAGAAAGGAGATCCAACTTAGTAAAGAAATTTTATCCTTGCAATTGATATAATAATTCATCAATGACGAGAATAGGGAACTTATCATTAATGGTAATTTTTTTGAGTTGTCTATAACCTAGACACATACTCCGTGAACCTTAATTTGTATTAATCATCACTACTAGTGAAGGGAAATAACCTTGGCTAGGTTGAATGATGCCAACCTATAACACTTCTTTAATTATATGCTCAATCTCACTCTTTTGTGCATATGGGTTCCTATAATGCCTAATATTAAGTGATACACTTCCCAATTGCAAATAAATATCATGGTCATGATCTCAAGAAGGTGGAATAGCATTAGACATCTCTCCAAATACCTTGCAATGACTGTCGATATTGTTTTGGAGATCCACTATAGAAGAGGGTATAAATGTTTGAACATATAGTGATCATGTTTGTTCAATTACACCATGGTGTCTATAGGTTGTCTATTAGTTTAGTTGTGTAACACTAACTGATATCTGAAGAGTTCGATAACTTACTCTCCAAATTTCTGAAATTATAGTTTGCCCAAACTGGGACAATATCCTTAAATACAATTATTGACTATAGTGAGGACACTTGTCATGTATCTTTTAGGGACACAACAAGCTTGGGTACACCACTCATGCAGATCATGAGATTACAATGTTAATGCAATATTTAGATTTACATCAATAGTTAACTGCAATTCTATTTAAGGTGGTACGGGTGACCCACAGTCTCTGTATGCTTGAAAACCCTACGTGGAACTATTTAAGAGTTATCCAATCAATGTAAGAGGTCATATTATATTTAAAAGGCTCGTGAGATAGTTAGTGGGTAGTAACCTATGTAAAAAGGTCATATTTATCAAATGGAACCAAAAGTAGTTATGGTTTTGCTATTTACAAAGTTAGAAGATTAGTCAATGTTGTGTCAATTGTTTTTATTGTGCTTTCAACTCTACTCATGAGAGGTTACCCTTGAGAATATGTCTATGAACTTTATTCTCTCTTATAGAAATTATTAATACAACAATTATATTTTACATGTTTGATTTGATTGTCCCGTGTATCATCTCTTCTACATTCATATTATTCTAAATATTTTTTTGTGGGATTATTTGAAGGGTTGAGGATCACTACAAGAGGTATACGATATTTTTCCTAAGCTCTCACCCTCACATACTTTAGAAAAAAAAATAGGATAGGGACATGATCTAGCATCTCTAAATAACACAAAGATCTATTGTTCAATGAGTGAACCTATGATTAGGGAAGAATACACAGAGAAGTGGTGTCACTTGGTTGGACATCATTGTAACCTTTGTCTATACCCCTAAAAGTATTGCTACATGAGACAACAGTTGTGTATGTATTTGTTGTCCATGTACCCACTATTATATAATAATCCCACTAGGTGCACCTAAAATTAACCCTACCATCCATCTCCTTGCTATAGTAAATAATAACAACACTTAGGGAGATCACTCTCATGTACCAAGGAATTGGGTGGTATGGCTAAGGGTATGGTCTATCATCCACAATGTTGTGAAATATTTGACCTAATATATTTAATGTAGATATCAACCCCTTGACTTATCTTAGGGAAACCATGAAGAAGAGAAGAAAACACAATACAATAAAGGAAACACGATAGAAATTGAAAAACTAGGAATCAATTTCTTACTTCTATTCATATTGTGAATGGAATTATATAGGAATACAAATTGGTACACTAAATATGTCCATATCCCAAGGGTTTAAAAAGAAACAATAAACAATAAATGCACAGAAAGTGAATGATGAAAAGATAACCCTACATGATACACATCAATAACAACTAACTAAAATAGTTGGAAAAGTGGAAGCTACCATTAAAGAGTAGGCATTGTTGTGTTGATAGGTGAATCCTCCTTATGAAGGGTGCCCTAGTTATCTACATCATACCCTAGTTATCTACATCATTTAATCTAGGTTTAGTTCAAAAGCATCCCAAGAATGAAACTTTTGAGGAAACATATATTGTATGTAATGGTTGAATATGACTCTGTTTGTAAATAATGGATGCTATGGATCTCTTTCAAGCGTTGAAGATGACTCCGTTTGTAAATAATGGATTCTATGGATCTCTTTGAATCTAGAGGAATAGTGTTGATGAGCTTCATTAAAATTGAGAGCCAACTTGATGACGTTACTAGGAAAAAGAAAAATCTCTAATGAGAATAGAACATAAAAGAATGCAGTGTATCCAACATTTAGGAGTGACCCTAGGGAGGGTGAGGGTGTAGATGATCATTAGTAGTGTCCACACTGTTGAGTGTATATTTGGATCTGGATCGGAAAAAGATGGAAGGACATATGTTTTGAAAGATGGTGTTGGACCATTGTTATCACTCTACTGCATAATAAAAACCATATAAAGCATGTGTCTACTGATGTGACACCTAGATAGATAGGTTATTGAGTGATGAGGAGTACAATGATTATGAGAGTATAGAGTGAAATAATTGTTGCTATAGCGTGCAAGAGAATATCAAGTGTTGTTGGAAAATCAAAGGGCTAGAAATTTGATGTAAATACAATAATAAATGGTTGGGGTAATAAGAGGGATAAAGAGTTGTTGTAAATACAATAATAAATGGTTGGGGTCACTAGGCATTATAGTAATGTGTGCATCCTACTAGAGAGGAAAATGTGCCTCGGTACGGTATTCAA